>JANHGN010026503.1:0-46694 GCA_024605025.1 Megaceryle maxima
GTTTCTTAAATTATTTATTTATTTATTTATAAAAAAAAAGAGGATATTGGTTATAGTTTCATCTTCTTTCCTTCTTTGGGCCCATACTGACGAAGGCATTTGTTGTCTCCCTGCCAGACAGGAGAATGAATACTGTGGTGTTTTGTGTAAAATCTCCTGTGTTTATTTTCTGGCCAACAAAAGAAAAAGACAGTTCTGCCCAGTTAATGATAACAGAAATAATTCTTTGTTTCCACCTAGCAAACTGCTGTCTAAGGCCTTTTATTTCCCTTCTTTCTGGACATGGGGTTTTCTTTGTATCTGCTAGGTGATAGGCCAAACCTGAGCCTAGCTGTCTTAGAAGCCATCTCTGCCCCAGGACCTTAAAGCCCCCATATCCCTGTTATGCTTGGGTTATTTTCAGTCTTGTACTCCACATTGTGTAGCAGCTTCCTTCTTTTCCTGTTCTCTTCTTGTTCTTGGGAATGTTTTCAGTCATGATATCAAAGTCAACTATTTTTTTAGCAATTTTCATTTCATATTGCCATTATGCAGGTTTTTTTGCCTATGAATTTCTTTTCCTAATTCATGACTCAGAAGCAGTGTTTTCTCCTTTCCTGGAGGAATAGTTAGACTACTGCATCACATACCAGTCTGTGACTGGCAAAGCAAGTCAAAAATACAGAACATTTTCATGAACGTTTTGTTTGTTCTGAATGTCTTTTTGACTTATTCATCCTCACATCCCCTTTGTTCATTTTTATGACAAACTTCTGAAGAAATAGTTTGCTTTCTGGGAATTTGAAGGAATGGGTCTATTCACATGCAAACCAGTGCATTCCTGCCCTCCTATGGCTACCTGCTGTGTAGGTCAGAGATGGGTTCACTTGATCTGTGGTTGTTATTCAGTCACACAGTAAAAACTATACAGTGTGGTTTAGGCAACAACTGCCTGTAATAATAAACGTTAATACCTGAAAGGCTTCTCAAATAGTTGGCAAAGAATTTGTGATCTGAAATGATTACAGATTATATTAACATTGAAAAACATATTAATAAAGCATTATATGAACCACTGATATGTTATTGAAACCAACTATGTGGAAATCATGGACAAACTTATCATCTAAGTATATGATTAATTTTACTGCAAATACTGTGTCCAGGTTTGTTAAGAGACATAAATTTTGCAATAGAAGCATTTAGTTTCTATCTTCCCAAATGCATTCAGACAGTTTTTTGATATATTTATAAGGGTAATTCACAAATGGGAACAGAACTTGAATGTACAGTCTAGGAAATGTTTCTTAAAAAGACAGTTGTATTCAGGGTTTTGGGAACATGATAACCATATTATCATCCTGTAGCTATAAATTAAGTATAGATGTGGACTAACACATGAAAAAAAGGATTTTTATGATGTGAATTCCAAGTGAGATATATATATATCTTCATATACATACACAAAACTTCCTGAATGAATACTAACATCATTTTGAAAGCCGTCGTCTACATTCAAACCGTTACTTTATAGAAATCATTCTGTGTGATTTTTATGATATAATCAGAACTATATCATCCGTACTCAGTGCAATAGAGTATCAGATTTTACTGCAGTTTCACAACCATATATTTCATAAAAAATGAGGACATGACCTAGGTGACTTACCAACATATGTCCCATATTCTCTGATAGTATGGCAAGTTAGTTTTAGTGTGTGAATCCTGTTCAAATTAATAACTGAGTAGTCATAAAAGATACCTCTCTGCAATAAAGGCTTTTGATCTATTGACCATTGTCTACATATTTGTTTTTTACGAATCTAATTATTGCTCTGGGATGTATGAAATTGAGTTCTTACTATAATATCAATATGCCTGACTCCAGAATAAATATTCTTGCTAATGAACATTAAAAGTTACATGGTGATCCTGTTGAAAGAATAATAATAAGATGGAGCCCGGAGCATGCAGTATTATTACAATACTGTGATAGGTCTTGCTGGGATTCTTACTTGAAGCAAATATTCTAACCCTTTCCATAGAGCTAGCTGCCCTATGAGAATTTAATTTGCTGGACTTACAGATGAATGATGTGATTTCTTTAGAATGAATTAATTTAGAAGCAGGATTATAAATAGAATTCTCCTCAGTTATCATTTTAAATAATAATAACTGAGGGAAGATTTCTAATGAATGCTCACATAAATGTAGACAAGAATATGTGTGATTTGAATAGCTGTGAACTAACTTATTTCTTGGTTAAAAGCTTACTTCACTAAAAGGCTGTAGTATGTAAGAGCTATATGATGTTTCCAAGAGGTGTCATCCACCTAAAAGTAATACCATGAAATGCAGTATCTCATATATTAATGTTATTCTTATTCAAGACACAAGTATTTTATCTAAGAGGGAGATTGAACCCCAGAAATAATTGTGTGTAGTACCTGAACCAAACACTTTAAAACAAGCACCCCACAGACTTTCCTTCCTAAGTTTGTCCTTGTGATTTGGCTATCAAAAACTAAAGTCTCTTTCCTGTTTGTTCACAATTCTGGATATCTAGGTAGAGTCTTACCTGATTGCAGGTCCCTCAAAGACTTTCAAGTTGTTGGTTTTTAACTTCTTTTGACTTTATGTCAGTGTACAGTGATCAAAATAGATGGGGAGGAGTTTATTGTAAGTTCCCAATTGTTATAATTCTGGAATTGTCAATATGTGCACTAAAGTTTAGGACAGACATGGTGCAGTCATGTTGGAAAGGAAAATCTGCTGTTTAAAGCACTGTGTTTCAGAGACTAGATTTTGATTCTTTCATTTGCTACAAATTTCTCCATTTCCTTGGACAAATTCACTTCATCTGTCCATCTTTAACTTTTTGTTTGTAAAACTGGATAACAACATACCATTTAATCTAAAGTATTTTTAAGATGTCTTCATATATATACTGGATTTTCATCATGCTGACAGTGCAGGTCTTCAGAGATTGACTGTGCAAATCCGTGAGGGGGGAGATAAGAATAATGGGGTAGGGGGCTTGTCAAGGAGAACGATCCACGTGCTGAGGTCAGTGCTGTTGAGTCTGCAACAAGAGAAGTCCGTCTCAGAGGCTCAATGGGGATTATAGGTATCCTTAATAGTTCCTGCAGTTTCTTTCTGTAAGTGGTGTGTCCTGTTTCATTTTTTCTCCGCTGCTCTGATGACTTGGCACTCTGGTGACTACACTGACATCAAAGTGGTGGCAGACAGGTTGAGCAGTTGTGGCCTGAGCATTTGGGTGGGCTCTTCTTGCCAAGTAAGAGCTTTGACTGTCATTCGAGCTCTGTTTTTTTCTCACTTGGGAAGGGTGACAAGATTTTGAGAAGTAATGACTTATGAAGAGATTTCTCAGGCTTTAGTGTGCACCATGAGAAGAATGGCATACAGTTTCATTGGTGAAATCTGTCCCATTTGCAGGGCATCACCACCAGTGCAGTCATTAACTCACTCTGCAGCTTCATGGGCAGAGTAGTTTTGAGCAAAAGAAAGTTCAGTTCCATTTCCTATCCTTTTGCTTGATATAAATACGTGTACATGTGCCTGCCTTACCCAAAACTAAGAAAGAAGATTTATCTGTAAAGACTCAATACTGATAATTTCAATACAAAGATAAAATGATTCCAGTCCCAGAAGTCTTCCAGCTCTCAGTCATGAAGTCTGGAGTGTTTTGCCAATTGCTCCCCCAAGCAGGTGTCAGGGAGGTGTGACTACACAAGTGCTACAGGTGCATTTCAGGTGGCATTGTTGCCACATCAACCCATTTTTTTGTCTGTGTGCTTTCTGAGACTCAAACGTGGAACAGTTGTTGTGACTGTCACTTCTAATTTGCACAGCCGTTGGTGTCAACAGCTCTTTCATGAGAAGAAAAATTATCTATTGGCAATATAATTTTATCTTAACACAAAATTATACAAGCTTGATGTTCAGGTTGTTGATATGTAACGTTTTATAAATGGGACACAGCCATGAATTGAAAGACACTAGTTGAATTCTCTGTCTGAAATCCACATAGGATTTTTAATGCTAACTTCTATTGCAGAAAGAGGCAATATATCCTTAAGATTAAACTTACATCTCTGGACTGGAAGTGCACACAGGAGACTGCATCAACCAGGCCTCCTAAGCTAATAGAGAATATTACTAGGCAAAGCTTAGCAGTTTAGTGTCTCCCAGAGAAGGACAGAAGAGGAGACACCTACGCTCTTGGGAGCTTCACCGGTAATCCTGGCCTGCCAAGGACACAAGCATTTGCTGTTGGATTGCTTTTTGATACAAAGAAATCCGGGCATAGCTCAGGAACAATTCCTTATGGCTTTTCTTCTGGTAGATTTCTACCACTGTGCAAAGACTCTCATAAATAACTGTTCCCATATTTAACTAAGTTGAGGTTGGATTCTTACCACCAAAGGAGAGTGATGGTGCTCCTCAGACACTGTTCAAAATTAGTTTTGTTGCAAGGAACATACATGCAAAAAGTTTTCCCTTTTGAATTCTTTGTAATACAGAAACAAAGCAATGGAGTTATGTGTAACACAATAATGTCTCATAACTGGAATGTGCCATTTGTGTGCCTGTTTCTCAGAAAACAAGCTTTTCTTTCCTTCCTTTCCTAGAATCCTCTATAGAGCTACAGCAACAAGAGGTGAAGATTGACTGATTTGATGGTACTATTATGTATTATACTGATTCTAATTCTACATTTACATTTTCCTCTACAATACAGTGTTTCTATCTTTTGCTATATCTTTTATTCTAGCTCTTCCTTTTGGAATGAATGAACAAAAATCAGCCCCTGTATGCCTGAAGCCTATACATATGAAACAGGCGTAACAGAAATTCAGAGAAATCTTTGGAAAGCAAGGTGATGATGTGGGTCACAGCCTGACTGACACAGGTCATCCTAACGCATAGAGGGACTTCCCATTTATGCCCAGCAGGTTGTCTGCAGCCTTAATCTTGTCATCAGTGGTGTTCTTTTGGTAGCCTTTTTTCTAATTCAGGGGTTGTATTTGAGAGAGAGGAGTATGGCTCTAACATGCCTCTGCTTGGTTGTCCTAAGAGAATGGAATAACCTCCTGGAGTTTATAAGAATACCAATTTTAAAATAATCTATCTGCTGCTTGGAGAGATGCTTGTATCTTTCTATGTGAAAGCCAAGTTGTTGCCCTTTATCTGCGAGCATTCCTCACACAGGTCCAGTCAGGGTTACCAGCAGCCGGGCTGTGCTGGTGCACAGTCTGAGGGCAGCCCCTGCTTTGGCTGTGTGAGGAAAAGAGCCTGTGGGGCTGCTGAACACGCGTGCCATGGAACCCAGTGCCACTTCCAGCCCCGCTCGGTTTCTCAGTAGAGCAGTGAGATCCCCAGGGAGCTGTTGTCATCTCCCATCTGGCAACTGCTTTTAGAGCTCCCAGGTCTGTAATGTGTCTGCTGGCTCTTGATCAAAGGAAGATTTTAATAAAGGGGTCTTGCATATCCAGATCCCTGTGAGGATCCAGATGTGCGTTGTTGACCTGACACAGCATTGCACATCCTGGGATGGTACTGAAGAGGTTCTAGTTGGGCAAGGGGGTCTGGCAAGTAGATAAGAAGCATTTTTCTCTATCAGATCATTTGTGTTTTCTGAATAAGGATAATGAATAAAAAATAATACATAGAGATCTCTTATGGCAACCAGCTGCCTGGTGACAGAAGTGTTTGGACAGAAGAGTTTGTATAAACAGTTTGTATTCCTTGGTATCCCAAGGTTGGGTCTTATATATGGCCAAGTCACTTTCTCTCTCCCCATTTCCACATCTCCATAGAAGATACTGTTCATTTGTATTTTGAACTGTGATTCATTTATGTTTTCAAGCCAGCAGAAAACAATGGTATCTTTTAAATTTAAAAATGTTTAAAAAAATCTAAAATTTCACTTATTTTGTAAGGGCAATAAAACCAGAGGTTTTACTGTGTTCACAAGCATTGTCTCTGAAAATTATTTTAACAGAACACACTTACTAGTATACCAGTATATTGATTTTGTAAAGAATATGCACTATTGATCAAGAAAAGCATTTTTAATTTCAGCTAAATATATTTAATCTAAACTATAGTAACATATTTGAAAAGTTGAGGTTTTGATCTGATCCAGAATGATTGTTCCTGCATTTTATTTTTGTGAGAAGATGCATTTTGAGCTACTTTCAGAAGATTTTCCAAAAGGATTGTGAGACAAACCAACTCTTCCCTGACATTTGCAAAAAATTACCTGGTTCTGTAATAATGTGCTATCTTTTTTTGTCCTAATCCCCCACATAACCTCTAAGGTCAGCTTCAGCAATTGGGCTTATGGTGAGAACTAGTCAGTTAATATATATTGCAAGGACATGCCATCTTCAGGTATGTCCTTTAGAGCCTCTTTGTGGTATTCCCTAAAGAAACCAACTCTGGGAGACTGGAGACTGGATCAGTAAGTGGAAGTATTCAGGAGACTTTCTGATGGCCAAAAAAAAAAAAAAAAAAAAAAATTACCCTCAAAGTTTTTCATTTTGTTACAAAGAGCAGTTTGGCCTTCATCCAAGTAGTGAAGAGACATTATTAAAGGAAAAGAAAAGTGAAAGGCTGCAAAAGGAAGGAAAATGTGCTTATTTCTTGCAATTTAAATCCACAGTAATTCTGTTGCCTTAATTGCTATTACATAAAATTTACTGAATTTAATTTTCAGAATAGTATGGCTTATTTGTACTTCAGTCAAAGGTAGAGAGTTTAATACTGTCACTTTAGGCAAGTGTAGTTACTTTAATACTTACAGACTCCTCCAGGAAACTGTAAATACTGCATATAGATTTCCTGGGAGGAAAGATGATTACTTTAAGTATCGTGCAATAATGAAACAATTTGTAAGAGAATATTGCATGAAAAATCATGCTGCATATTCTTCTCATAATGTCATATATACATGTGTGGAGAAGGAACAGCTTAGCTTCTAGAATGCTGTTTTTTTCTGATGATAACTTTACTATCCAGTGTAGCTAAAATCTTCCATCTTGAACAGGAATGACAAACACAGTGAGCTACTGCCACTGCCCTGCCACCACCGTGTCTGAACCTGGCTTGGAAGGGTCACCTCCAGATTGGTCAGTCTTTCATTTCACTTCCAGCAGCCAAAGTGTCAGAGATGAGGGTGCTGTTGACAACATGAATATCCACTCACTAAAGGCAGGATGGTGTTGACAGTAGTATTGGGTTGCAGGGTTAGCATAGTTCACTTTGACACCCGAGACTGACATTCAGCTGGGCACCTGAAGACAAGAAGCTCCATCTACTCTTGCTGATTTGATAAGTACACTTAATAGCGTGCTTCACTGGAAGGGTTTTATTCTTTTACAGTCCTTTTTGATCTGAACTTTTTTAAAAGAAGTAGATGTTTCTGTTACATGGAACATCCAATAAAAGCACCATTGGGAAATGTAGTGATGCTATTTCACAACTGTTCAATAGAGGTGACAGCTTGTACTAGTGAGGAGTGTTTTGAGTGAAGAATATTATGTAGTACATTTAGACTGATACGCAAGTGGTAGGAGGCTCATATCAGAAACATATAGAAAGTACTTTGTTCTCTTATCCATCACATGTATTTAATCTAGGGAACAATACTGGTCACTCTGTTCAATTTGTAAGTGAAATCCAGAGATGAGAAAGAAGATTTTTATCTGTATCTTCCTGACAACATTAATGCTAAACTGTGGACAGTTTGAGATGTTTCTGTAAAATTTTTTTATATATGTTCATTCCTTTCTTTTCCTTCAATTTTGGTCAGCTTGTTCTAAACAAAAGCTGTTAGCTAAACAAAAATATATTATTACTACACTTGCTGATGTCCTGTCTAAAGAAATGCTGCATTTTAGTCTATCCTTGACTGGGGGAAAATAAAGCAAGGGAACACAGCTGAGTACATAGATAGAAGTAAGCAAGGTAAAACCAGAATACATGTTTGTAGCCTTGCATTCAGAGATCGTGTAGATTGCACTGTCTAGTTGCATATAATTTTTTTACATTCTAAATTGTTTGCTCAGTTATGCATTAATTTATTTTTTTTTACAGACCTGGGACATAGTCTTTAATGGGATTTTCATTAGCAAATAAAGAAAATGGAAAAAAAAAAGTTACAGATGGAATAGATGTAATCATGTCACAGTGATACCAGTGACTACTCCAGTACCAAGTGTCTTGTAGGAAACACTTTGTGAATTCATCAGCCTTACTTCACATTGCTCTGAGTTAACATACAAGTGTGGTTTATGTATCTCAGGTTTCATCAAATGAAATAGGTTATAAAGCTTATCAGAAGATACTTAAGAATTCAAAGGGCATATTTTAAAGGGATTGCACCCTAATAAACAAGTGTAAATTATAATTAACAAAAAAAAGGTCACAGTGGGAGGAGAAATGGGAGCAAGGTGCCACTGGAAAACAACTTTAACCTTGTTGGAATTTTAAGTCAGTAGTCCTTGGAGCAATTACTGCCTTTTTTCAGCTTGTGCATTCAGTCTGAGCTACTTGTGCATAGCTTAGGGCTGTTTTTTTCATGAAAGTACAAAGAAACTCTCATCTACAGTTTTTATCTACATAAATAGTCTGAAAATTCTCATTTCATATCACTCACAGTGAAGAATAGTGATGAACACTAGGAGGTCTGCAGTGGAAATAACACTAAAAGTACATCATCTACGAATACATCAAGACTATAGAATGGTCTTGCAAGAAAAAACATTGTAATTTATTATTACATAGTTGTGGTTTAACCCCAGCCAGCAACTGAACCCCACACAAGACACTGGCTCACTTGCCCCACCTCCCAGCAGGATGGGGGGAATAGATTTGGAAGGGCAAAAGTGAGAAAACTGGTGGGTTAAGGTAAGAACAGTTTAAGAATTGAAGTGAAATATAATATTATAATGCTAACAAATTGTAATGAAAAGGAAAGTAACAGAGAGAGAAATAAAACCCAAGAAATACAAGTGATGCACAGGAAAACAATTGCTCACCTCAAACTGACCAATGCCCAGATAGTTCCCAAGCAGCAGCCTCCCAGCCAGTCTTTGCCCTGGTTTATTGATGAGCATGATGTCATATGGTGTGAAATATCCCTTCGGTCAGTGGGGGTCAGCTGTCCTGGCTGTGTCCCCTCCCAACTTCTTGTGCACCCCGAGGTCACTCTCTGTTGGGGTGAGAGGCAGAAAAGGCCCTGACCCTGCCCTGGCTAAAACATCCCTGAATTATTGACACTGTTTCCAGCACAAATCCAAACACAGCCCCACAGCAGCTACTGTGAAGAAAATTAACTCTACCCCAGCCAAAACCAGCACATTCATAAACAGTTCTCTATATGCATTTGTGACTTGCAGTTTGAGTTTGTAGGTTAAGAGTCTGCCTTGATCATGGCAGGAAAGAGTGTTAGTAGTGTAGTGTAGTGTACCTGGATCACCATGTTGGGTCACTGAAATCTAAAATAACTGTTTAGTAAATACGTTACTTAGAAAGTCCCGTGGAAACTCCTGAGACACTGTGGAAGGTGCTAAGTGTTTTGAGATGCCAAGTTAACCCCTTAGCTTGGGATCCATATTGATTCGATTCTTAGATGCCTGTTACCTGCCTGTTGTATACAATATGTTAATGACTACATTGTGAATATTTTTTTTTTTCTTAAATAAGTAGTTATGAGCAATAATAAGCACTATTTAATTATATATACTACATATATTTTATTTTGGGGTTAAATGTGTGATTAAAGTGTGTTTTTGGAAAATTGCAGGCATGACTCTCAGAAGAATTTTAATTTATAAACATTATAAAACTGTAGTCTCCAATAAATTTCAGAAGTTGAAGAATTAAAAGGAATTCAGAAAAAACCAAAACAAACAAACAAAAAAACACAAAAAACCCCACAAAAAACCCCAACAACCACAATAACACAAAAAACCCCCAAACCAACCAACCAAAAAAAAAAAACCAAAACAAAAAACCACAAACAAACAAAAAACCCACAAAACCAAGAAAAAAAAAAAACACACAAACAAAACCCCAAAAACCAAACATTCGGGCATCACAGTCTGACACCCAAAATTGAAATAGAGATTATTTGTATCCGAGGGATCTTTACCACATTGCATCTGAAACACTTCATTCCTCTGGAAGACTTGTTTATCGCATGAAAATGATCTTTAGCTTCTATAAGTAAAGATGTCATCTCTAATTACTACTTATCAGTTTCCAGACAAGCAATTTATGTCATTCAGTGCTCACTGGGAAAATCAGCATTTCAAAGATCTTGATCTTTTTAATCTTGTTTGGTTCAATGAAAATTTTGTCACACGTCCTAGTGGAAGATTGCTGTTTATAATCAGTACCATAGAGTCCAGATCTATTTCTATCAGGATTAGATTATGCCATGTTGTATTATTGTAGCCAGTTGTCCAGTGAATTTTGCAGTATCTCTCTGATTGAGGAACCTCCCTGGGCAACTTGCTTGTTCCAGTGACCATATGACTGATCAGCTTCATGGGAGGAAAAAAAAAAAAGTTTTTCCTAATATCTGATTTCAATTTCACATATTCCAACCTGTGTCTGTTGAATCTGGTCTTTTTATCGTGACGCTTCCAAGAAGAATTTGGATCCATCTCCCTTCCCTGCAACAGATACCTTTCTATGCAGTTGGCTCCCAGACTCTCCTGGGCGCAGGGGGTTATTCCTTCCCCAGCACAGGACTTTGCAATTCCCTTTGCAGAGAGCTGTGGCAGGTGCTGTGCTGCTGCTGGATCTGTTGGCCGTGGAGGCCTCTCTGCTGGCTCATGGTGCTGAGGATTTCTGTTTTCTTAAGGCTTCTTCCTTGGGGAAGGTGGTTCCTGCACAGTAAAATCTCAAAGTAGGAAAAACTGGAACATGACTTATCTGGGGATCTATATGTTCATTTTGTACCGTGTGTGGGGTTACTGCTAGAGAAGAGCCCTTGTTCCAATTAGTGCCTAATCATGGATTTCACTGTAAAAAGAAAATCTAGAATAGATTTTTGCTTGCTACTCTCTTTTTTTTTTTTTTTTTTTTTCTTTTTTGTGTCATCTGATGTTTACTCTTCTTGGTTTGAAATTTCATAGTTACAAATTGAAATATTTTAAAGTCTAAAATTTTAAATATTTTCCTTTTTTTTTTTCTTTTGGGGTGTGTGTAGTCTCACTCCTAGAAAGCATCTTAAGAAAGAAGAAAGGGAAAAGAACAGACAAATGATGGTACTACCAATAAAATTTTTTAAAGTACAATAATTTCTGAAATGCTACTGGTGAAGAAATAGCTGGATAAGTGTCCCTTTGACACTTCTATTCCTTGACAAGGAATAAGTCTTAGAGGAAAAGCATTCCAATGGCTAATGCTGCTTCCAAAGGTACAGTGGCATTTTGCCTTTCTTGGGATGAAGGAGGAGGTAATTTTTGAAAGAGGCAGTTTGGTCTCTTATCTTCTGAAAGCTTCCATGTGATCTTTTCTATCACTATAGTTACTCCTTTTGTTTCTAAACACTGAAAACACTTTCTTCTTTGGTATTCTGAAAGGTAGGTGGAAGGGAGCAGATCAGCTTTATATTCTATATATTTCTACATATTTCTTCTTATTCTACAAATTCGAGTAAATTATCATTTGGAATTTCAGGTGGATTTTCCCTTGTCTTAATTTATTGATCTTGTATTTATAGTTGAAAAAGTGAGTATTATACTGCTCCTTTCTACTTCAGCTAACTTAAAACCCACTTTCTGATAAGTCTCAGTCAGGTCACTGCATTGTACAGCTTCATAGATCAATGTCTTCAGTGATTTATATCTTCTTATTGATTCTGGAAAGCTTGCCATTTCCAGACTGCAGGGTCTGTTTTCATCTCTTGTTTTCTATTGGCCATAGGGTCTACACTATTTGATCAAGGGGTTCATCATCAGTGTACTATTTTTTGATTTATAGAACAAACTGAATACTTAGAAATAATGGTTAGGGCAGGATGTCATTTAAGATTAACAAAATACTGATGGTTTTAGAAAAGCAATGACAGTATAAACCAGCTTGAGAAGCTTACACAGTGTGGGACTTGATTGTAAATTTCTCATTAATTTCCGTGGGAACAGGTCTACAGTGAGCAGCATAATCCTAGTTTCCTTTCAGTAAGATTTGAATATTTAATATTTTTATTGTCTCATTGTTGACACAGAACATTAAAGATGTAGATGAGCCTTTACTATAGAATTCTCATCAGGCTGCTGTTTTCATACTCTCATGGTACAGGCACGTGTCTTAAACTATTACTGGTGTGGAGATACCAGGAGCAGGGGTAGTGCTTTTTTTTCCTTTTTTTTTTTTTTTTTTTTTTTTGCCTTGCTTTGTTTTGTTTTCTGTATGTTCATCTTACTTCCAGAGCTCCATTTCCATCTGTTACCTTTTCACAGAACTGAAATGGCACTGGTCAGCAGGGTAGCACTTATTCTGCCTTTGTTGGACTTGACCTGGAAAGTATTTTGCTATTCAGCTTGAAAACTCAGCCTGCCTTTAATTGTGTGATCGTGAGGTATACAACAGAGTCTGTTTAGAAGAATCAAAAGATGGTCTCTATTTGAGGTAACACAAGTAGTACAGGAATTTCAGGGAAAAAAAGAATAAACTGCACTACACCATTGTTTGCTGCTTTTGGCATGCTCACTCCTCATGCAGGAGACGCACATTTCCTCTAGCAAATCTCTCTCCGTCCCTTCCTTTCTCCCCCCACAACAGGCAGCTGCATTTGATGTTAGCAGAATTTTCACTCTTAAGAGGATTCTGTCATTCCAAAGGCCTTTGTCGTCTTCCCTCTTACTTGACTTGACTTTAAGCACAAAGGGTGTTTAAGGAGCACCTTTTTTCTTTGCTTTCTTGAGTATGGATTTTCCACTTTACCTTTGCCGTGTGTCACACAGGTAGAACTGGTTAAAGTGACAGGGCAGTGGCCTCAGCACAATTTCTAAGGTTAGTAATGTTTTCCTCTAATGTTTTCCTATTCTGCAGCTTTTCCAGGTAGGGGTAGGTGACATACCAGGGACCTTTTTTAGCCAGTGCCCGTAACACTGAAACTCTTTTATTATTACTCAGTGATAAAGTAGTTTTGGAAATATGCGATCTGTAAACACTCAAGCAGGGTAACAGCAGTAAGTATCTTCAGGTATTCCAGTGCACGCCATAGTAAAACAGAATGTCTGTTCTTGATTCTGCTGCTAGTGTGCAAAAGTTCATCAAATTTTGTAAGTAGAAGAGGTGACCAGGATTTACTCAGTGGGAAGTTGCATTGCTCCCCATTCTGGGATGAAATGTCGTAATTTCTGCTTTCTTCAACCAGCCCTTTGAAATTGCTCCCCCCCTGGTTCAAGTGGGAAAGGTGGCCCTCTGCAGATGTTTATATTTTCTTCCATTGTTAGCCACATGTCACATTTTTTCCCAAAAATGATTGTTTCTGTTTGAATTATTTCAAAGAGATATCTTTGTCAGTTATTTTCCCCGAGTTCATCGAAGTGGTTTATGTCAATGTACTCATCAGGGCGACTTGAGGGGAAAATGATTTAATAGCTCTTTTACAGACACCTGATCATTGCACCAGTAAGTAGCAAGCAAGAAAAAAATCCACCTAACTACTATATTTATGGTTCCTTTGTGATCAGAATAGCACTAATGCTGGAAACCTGATGGAAAGGCTCTTGGGTGTGTATATTCCGAAGCTCAGAATGAGATCTGTGCCTCATGGTTTGTGTAAGAGTATTCAGTGATTAAGTCCATACCTTATAAAATTGATTCTTGATTAAAGTTTTAACATAGTAATAGTCAATTTCTAAGCCAGTTAATATTTAAAAAAGACTCTTAGAAATGTGATTCACGGTTCTGGTTTTTAATTCACTTATGTTTATGGGTTTTAATTAAGAGACCGTCTTGCTGTTAACTCTCCAAGAGTTATATTTGCAGTTTTTCAAGCTGGATCAGTTCTTCATGAAAATACATATTTTTATGCTTAGACAGAGTTTGTAGTAGTTATGGGAAATACATCTCACAGGCTAACCAAAGATTATGAAAGTATGTGCCTTTGTATATAAGAATTATAAAAGAGGCATACAAAGAAAATTAAATGCCCATTAAAGGACTTCTCTAGGCTTGGGATGACACGCGTTATTTAATGTTGATTTACCTCACATTTTCCATTCTTAATCTTCTCATTAGTTGTCAAACTACATCTGCTTAGATAGTTAGAGAACATGGTTTGCAGATGACAATTCACTCTGCACACAGGCGTTGTTCTCTTTTTTCCCCTGTATGCTTGCCTTGCTGTTTTGGGCAATATTTTACACTGCCTACTTGTAGTCTCCATGTTTCCTTGATCTGTCTCATTCTCTGTCTCAGCACAGAACTTGGGCAAATAATTAGGGAGCCAGTAGGATTCATGGTTCAATCCCATCATTTTTCTGACCTCTTGTAAAACTCAGCAGCTATAGTCCACTCAGCTGCAGCAGCTAAGAATAACCAAATTTGACTGACTTATAATAGACTGGGGCACTTCTGAAAATTTTTCTGTCAATTTGATTCTCTCCGGTTATATATCAGTGTGGATCTTCAATCAGTATTCAGGTGGTAGCTTGATTTTCAGCCCATTATTTAGTAATTCAGATATTAGCTCTAGATGAAGAAAGGTGAAATACATTAGGCATGGACATATGTTAGCTTTTCCTCAGTAAAATGTTTTATATCTCAATGGCAAACCACTTTCATTGAATGCTGTTACGCTCAACTTTCATTGCAACTTTTAAAGAAGAAAATACAAGTTATTTTTATAAGAAGGGTACGAGTTCCGCTTTCTAAAAGCTTAAGGTGATGTAGCAGTTAAGTTCCCCATACACTGTGCAGCATTGGCACAGCAGTACGTTTCACAGACCCTTCATGACTCCATTTCATTAGTACTGTAGTCTTGTAACTAGTAACTTGCTCTGTCTGGTTTAGGTTTTTTTTATGAAAGGGTGATTGAAAATATTTGTATCATTAACTTCATTTCCACCTGTGAATAATGGCATTTTTAAAAAATCATTCCAGGAAAAACTGTCAGAAGACAGTAGGAAATGTAAAGAAGGCATGGGAAAAAATCACACGCCAGCAGATGAAGATTCAAGAAGTGAAACCAGCAACACTGAAGAGGAAAAAGAAAAGACAAAATTGCTATTGGAGCGTTTGAAAGCTTTGGAGGTAAGAAGTACAACCGTTTCACACATAAAAGAACATCCTGATCCCTGCCTCATTCATTTATGGGCACTGAATCACCCTATAGTGTAAATCTAATCTTTCACAGTTCACCTGTACTCATGTTATGGGGCATTTTTTTATGATTCATTTACCAAGGATGTACAAGAAGCTTACTCTTAGAACCACTGAAAGGATCCCTCTGTAATGATGAGTATCGGATATCTTTAAAAAGAACTTCACACATCATTTTAATTCAATTGAGACCATTTAATAAGAAAAATTGTTTTTACTTGTTTTGTTTCAATTATTAATGTTGTAAGACTAATGTATGGTTTAACATCTGTCATAAAACCAGTGTTGCTTCGTTGTAGTTTATTGCTCAACTTTTAATTTCTGGACAGCTTGCTTGGGAGAGCTAAGGTCTTTTTACTGCTAGATTGTGGAAAATCTATTTCCTTGTAGACCTAATGGAGAACTGCACAGTCTACAATTTGAGTGCATTTCTGGAAAATTAGGATGTGCAAAATAGTGCATCTTGTGGAAATTCCTAACTAGAGGAAAAGTTTTAAAGTTTCGTTAGGCAAGGTGCAGGTAGGATTTTAACTGCTTTATATGTGAACGCATTTTGTGCTTCTTGATAGAAGCATGGGCTTCAATGTGTATAAAAATAAGGTTATGCACATTTTAATATAATTTTGAACTAATACAAAGGCATCTTTTTAACTCATCTAGTGCTTTGTCCACTCTCTCCTGTTCAGGTATCTGTGTAGTGTTGCATGGATGGATGGATAAATTAATGCCTTATGAACCATCTTAATGCCATTTTGCCCACTTAGGGTCTTGGTAAACAAAGACTTCATCACTGGGCCTATACATTTTTGGTGAAGGCTCATTTGCATAACAATTTTTGAGTTGTACTTTGATCAAATTAAAAGTTCTTTAGGATTTTGTAAAATATGAACAGTTACAATCATGTTTGGGTCTAAATATAGAACCTGAAATCTGAAAGCTATAGGCAGTCTCCAATATTTCTTTACAGTTTTAGGCTGTTTGTAAGATAAACACATTTAATATTAACTAGCTCTACTCTTACCCTGGGAAAAAAACACAACACCAAACTTTTAAGGTCTATAAAACTCTGATAAATGTACAATTTACTGTAGTCTTGCTTTGTCTGGCAATGGAAAATGACTGTAGGATCCTTGTGGTCATTTATTTCCAAATATGCTTGATCTGTGCTTGCTTCACCTTGTTCTTAATCAGTCTGCAGGACAGTTGCAGTTCTTTATGGTTTCAGTTGTTAGGAAGTTGTTCGATAATGTCACAACCTTTATCAGTTGTGGCAAATTGCCCAGGTACATAATGTAACGTTATGGGCAGACAGAATCTAGTTTTGGAAGGTCAGTGAATAGGTCTCCTCACTGATGTCAGTGTTGTGCAGTGGCTGGTTCAAACCCACATATTAGCGAATGTCAATACTTCAAGAATTAATCTTCATAAATAGTCTAAGGAGTTATCAAAGTAGAGAGATGAACTGCTGGGCCAACATTAATTGTGACCCAAAATAATTAAAATGAAGCATTGTTAATTTTGTGTTGTTTAATGTTATATTTTCTCGCATCTAATTTTTCTCTCGAAGAATATAAATCGCAATGTCAAAGACTCTATGGTTTAGTAATTAAGAGACATACTTTTTTGAAGTTATAGGCAATTAGCAGTTCTAATCCCTTACTATTTGGAGAGTAATTATTCTAAATATTTTATTAGTCTATATAGAAAGGAACAAAAAATTGCTGTTTATTAGTTCCTGTGCTGTGCATGTCAGAATCTTTAATCTTACTTTACATGATTAGATGCTACTGTATCATACACAATCAATAAAATCAGCAATGCTAATAAAGTACTTACTAAAGTTGGTCCCCCATGCACTGTAGAATCTAAGACTGCCTATAAACATATCCTAGTAATAGTCAAAATGTGGGACCTAATCCATTAATACCTATTTAATTTCATGACTATCAGCACTTTTAAGAAGTCTTTTAGTATCTAAGTTCATATTTGTTTGTTACTCAAGTGTAGCTCATGACAAGATGTAGCGTAGTGTGTTTCAGCATTGTAAAATTACTCCATCCTCCTCCCTACCTGTATTCATTATCCCATTGCTGCTGCTGGTGAGCTGCTCTTCAAATGAGGGACCGTGTGTGTATATATGTGTATGTATATGACAGTTTACATCTAGGGAAAAGTTGGAGCGTGGTGTGATCTTATTATTATATAAAAGTTTAGATTCAGCAGGTAAGATTTTTTTCTGGTTAATACCTTCTCTTGACTGATCACATTAAAAGAAAAAAAAAACTGAATATGTCTGAGCTAAGTTTCAAGTGAATGAAATGCCAAAAGAGAGAAGCTATCCACCAGCACAGAGATAAATGGGCAGTTGGACTGGTACATATACAAAATAATATATCGTTTAGTTTCTTTTCTTTTAAATATCGATATGGGAGAAGAGTTCCTGTTCGAGACATGAAATAAAGTGTTTCTACCCTTCCTGGAGTACTGCCATGGTAGATAGGTACGTGGTGGTTTTCTTCAGGAATTTCTGTCAGTGTGAGGGAAACTGCAGTCGTCTTAGAGTATTACATATATACCAGGAAATTATCAAATCTAAGTGTGAAAACAGGTGTGAAGATTCATTTTCACAAAAAAAAAAAAAAATCTTTCAGTGGTTTATCGGTGGAGTTGTATTTAACATTTCTCTTTTGTTTCTTACACTTGGGTGCTGTCAAACGTATTGCCAAACATATTTAGGTTTTGTTAACTTCTGTTTAACCTAGAAATATTCTCACTGAACAATACAAATCAGTATAATAAAGTGTCTTTATAGTCAGCCCAAGTGAAAGCTATCATATACTTTGATAAGAAATATATATATATTTGTATTCTCCTACTGCTCCTTTTACTGGTAATCCTTTTGCATCTTTTATCATTTACAGCAAATTCTGTTTCCACTCTACTGACTGATAAATACCATACGTTTCTAATCAAATGAAACAGATGACAAATAACAAATGGTTCATACCATCTCATAGCCCATTTTATGTAGTTGAAATTAATTGTGATTTCCTGGATATCAAAACTCCTTTGTGCCTTCAGCATTTTTAGTTGGCTGCTCTTGAAATGCCACTTAATTTACTTCAGCAATTATGATCAAATGCTTTCTAACTCTTACAAAGCAATAATAAAAAAAAAATCTCTGATAACTTGTCTGGGTATTTGGAGTGCTGCAAAAAAATGAAATATTAATGAAGTTCGGTGAATAACATATCAACTCCTTGGTGGAATTTCATTTTATTAATCCACTTTCATCACCAGAAGAATTGCAATTTAAAAAAAAATACTAACCAGAAATGTACAAAAAGTATAATTTATTCTGGACAGGCATCAACCACTATACAGAAATTCCAGATCCATGTAGGTATATACACAATTACAGTAAAACAATAATGTTGTATTTCCAAAGCCATATGCAATGTAAGTTGGAAATTTTTCACAAAACCTTAATTTGCCCTCCTGGGTATGTTAGGTATTGTACAGACTCCCATCGTGAGATTGTATCTTATTACTTGGTTTCCAGCAAGAACTGTTTACACAGACACAGTGAACAGAGGAAAGCTCTGAGAATATTCTTGAAAAACAGTTTCTGTAAAGTTTCTGTAAGACTGCCCAAAGCTTTGTTATCCAGTCTGGAGCTATGGACTCTGTCCCAGTTTAGCCTTAAATGACTGGAATACGGGCTGCCCAAGCACCTGCATAATTGCAATTGAATTAAACGGATATACTACGTTAGTGTCAGTCTTAATCTAAACATGTCTGTAAAAGCCATAGTTACTTCGATTTCAAAAATATAATCAGTGATAAATACTGTGTCAGCTTTGAAGGCTTATTAAAGTCTGTCATTTGCACAGACATTTATGCAGCATGGCTAATTCTGTATGAATTAACTATGTTTAACATATGAAATGTTCCAGCTCTTCCGGACTTCCTTCTTTGCAACTGCAGTAGTGTAGCTTTCTCAGTAAGCATTTACTTTCGGTTGGTTATGAAGAAAATAAGTTGACTGGGATTACTCCAAACTAAATGACCAAAGAGTACTTAATGGAGGTCGTTTTGGACAATGGTCTGCTTTGCCAGTAAAAAAGGGATTCTGTACGATACACAATATTGTTAGTGGGGTTATGTCCTTTCACATGCTGCATGCCCTCTCAATTCCTCAAAAAGGAAAGGGAGTGTGAGTATATATTGAATGCAGGCTCAAGAAGACTGAATTCAGTTCCCATCTCAGCTGCAGGTTTCCTGCATCCTGTACAGTTTGTTTCATCTGTTTGTGCCTTGGTACCACATCTGTAGACAGGTAAAGAGCTAGAATGTGGCATGTAGTCAAATACCTTGGGAAGCATCCTAGTTTCCTCTGACTTATTCCATCTGAACATATTCTTATACTCTGATTCAAAGACACAAAACTGGAAACAACTCAGAGAGGAGGATCGTAATGCCCTGGTTTAGTCTGTAGGGTAGGTAACATGTTTTATGCGGAAAACAAAGAGGAAAACAGGTTGCAGAAGAGATGGGATTAAGGTTTTGAGTCAAGATGCATCTATCCAGCTCTTAGATGCCAAGTTACAACATATAAGAAACACTGAACTACAGATCCTACGCTGCAGGAAAACAGAATATGAATTTCCTCTACTCACTCCAACCCTTTCTCTGTGCTGTTTTGCTTATGAAGGCAGGCATGGGATTGACTTCTTACGTGCATTTCTGAAGGCCCCACAGCCCTTCCTCCCAGAAAACACTACAAGTCTTTCATGTAAGCAGCATGCAGGCGTGGTCCCTCCTCTGAGGCTTGTAAGTTGATCTGTACAGCAGGAGTCAGCATGTACCAATGTACCGTCATGTGGTGCACCGTGCTTGTCTTGCAACAAAATGTCCATCCATTATGGAATGAGTAGTGCCTGTTTCCAGGATAGAACACCCTGGTTTTGCTAGCACCTATTCTGTATAAGCATGCCTGATTTGGCCACACATGGTCCCATTCCACTCGCCTCTGTGAGATGAGCCGTGTACCATCACCTTGTTACCAGGAATTAATGAGTTTTGGTTATGAGATGATTCACCCACCTTAGCTTATAATGGTGCACAACTAATGACTTGCTAAACCCACAGTATTTATATTCTAATTAAAGTAGACACTCTCAACAATGGAGTGGCTCCCCTGGTTTGTCCCCCTTCCCTCCCAGAAGTTCTTAATGGGCATGAGTTCCACTGGCCTCAAAAGATGATTGAAGGTTGCTCACAACCTCTCATTTTTCACCAAACAGCAAGCCACTGGGGTAGCATTAAATTGTAACCTTGAAGTTGTCAAATGAAAAGCCTAATTCATGTGTGAAAATCTCATTGCTTGCGGGTGACTGAGACTCAATGAAAGTTTCAGTAAACTAAGCTGCAGTAGAAGCAGTATCTGCTAGGGAAGAGTCACAAAACCACTCTAATTTTAATTATAGAATTTTGCCCTCTTGCCCTTTGCAGTTCATCATAGAAAGATGTGTTTTGTTTTAATAAATTGAGCTTTGGGAGAAAACTCACTCAGGGTAATAAGCTAAATGTTCAAATATATTAGAGGGGTAATTTCCCTTGTATCATCACCATTAAACAAATGAGGAAGTATGTCAAGTATTTCCCATATTATGTTTTTACTACCCTGCAGAGAAAGAAAGACATTATATCAATGAACTATAAAAAAGATTAAAAAGAAATATGACAAGGGTTCATATTTCCTTGAGTGGATTGAGAAGATAACTACTTAGATTGGGGTACTGGTGGTTTTTATTTTGCTCTCACACTATTTAACCTTCTTTATTTATTCCTCAATTTCAATGTACTACAATGTAAAATGGTAGGAAAATTAATAATTATATAATTTTCCATGGAAAGAAGCATACAGTATGCAGGGGGAAAGAGCCTGAGTTTCTGAAAATAACTGTGAGGAAAAACTTGTTTATTGAAGTTAAGCTGCTTCACTTTCGTTTGTAGGAAATTTAAACCACTCTATGTAGATGCATCAAAAAATCATGAAACTTTTAAATATTTTGCAGCAGTGTTCTGAATGTTTTGTAGCAAACAGTCTTGTTCCAGCCAATACATTTAATCTGATTCAGCCAGAAACCTTTTCTTAACCCAGTGCCTTGGCCATCCACGTAACTAGATTCATTATGCTGATGAGTCACCAAAGGCCAACCTACTTAATCCTAATTATTGGATTATTTTACTTTTAAATCTTTTGAATAGGAGACTTTTATAATTAGTTTTCTGAACTGTGCCTAAGAAGTCCTTTTTTTTTTTTTATATAGACAGGGATCAGATGATGTGGCAGGAAAAGTCTTATTTCAAAACTCACCCAGTGGCTGATAATGAATCAGTGCTGACTTGCATCACTGGTTTTAAAAACAGCTCAGTTTATTCCAGCTCTTTGCTGGTAATAGTATTGGCAAACTCTTTTAGCTTCCCAATAACTGAGTAAATATTAAATTAAAACCAAAGGCACTATCAAACTGAATGTATTCTATAATTGGTTGATGCTTGAACTCTTTTACCATAGGTCTTCAGAGGCTCAGTTGTTCCTAGGCTTTGAGAAGCAAATCTCATGGCTGCTACCTGTTTCTCCTGGCCTTTTTTCTCTGGGGTGCTTTCCTCTCTGCCGTATCTCCTCACCCACTCCTGCTGCAGTGTTGAAAAGCACCTCCTTCCAAGATGTTTGCACCCTCCCTTCTGCCAGTTTATGCCCTCCTGCTGTTCAGATGTCCCACTCTGGCTTTTCCATCCATCCTACACGCTGCCCGCAAGTGCATGAGGCTGCATTCTCCACAGTGGGCACAGAGACTGGGTAGCTTTCAGTGGTCAATGCACCTTATCAGTTGGGAAGTTAGAAGAAATAATATCTTCCTATATAAGATGAAGATTAATAGAAACCTTTTCTGAGCAGAATTGAATTCAGTTAGCATGTGATGACTATTTAGTCGAAGAGAATATACTCCTTGCAGACATGTAAAATATTGAGGATCTAAAAGGGCTTTCTTTTTTTTCTCTCTCCTTTTACACTTCTTTTTCCTAAGCCAGTCAAATTCATGCAAATTTCTGTTTTGACAAGTAAAAATCAAGATGATCTAGTAGGGATATGAATTACACGGGGATGTTGAAAATAGCTCTGCCCACTGGATGTAGGAAGAGCTGTTCAAATTTGCTCTGTTTTTCATTGCTGTAACCTTTTGCTGCTATCATTAGAGACTGCTGATCCACTGTTCCACCAAACAGCTCCATCTCCTGAAATGCAACAGTGCCTTAAAATAAACAAGGCTGTACACAAAGTCATTGCCTCCATGACTTATGGAAGAGGGATGGAAGAGGTCCTGCATATCTGCATTTTTCTGACTATTCAATTAAAGCTTAAAATACTTAGTTTCTAAAGTCAGCTGTGGTGCCTCCTGGGAATTTTAGCCTGAGTAACAGATGATACCGTTTTCTTTTCTAAGTAAGTCTAGGGGGAAAAAAAAAAATTAAATTACATCTCCTGTGAAGCACCACAGTAGTGTTTCAGAATTGCAATGTTTAGGGTCAAAAATACACAGAGCCTTGGAGGTTTTGGCACATGTTGAAAAGGTAAAAATTTTCACATTGACACTCTGCTTTCTGCTATGAGAAACACACGAAGCAGTAATCTGTTGAAATTTGCTAGTTTAACAAAGTGTTCAAAAGAATATACTCTGACTAGTGTTCCTATTCTGTTAAGTTTTCAAACTGCGTTTACTTGGCTAAGTGTGACATCATGTCACACACCATCAACTACTTGTATAATGGGAATTTTTCTACATGTCAGATTTTTTCTCCTTTAGCCTGCTCATGCAGTCAATTTAGGTTTTAATAAGTTACTAGCTTTCTACTATCAGATATTTCAGTGCCCTTATCACACGCATCAGTCTATCCAAGTGAGGTGCAAGGCACATCGTGTGAGTAATTTATGCTGTTCCTGATTTGTACCTTCTCAAGGTAGAATGACATAAGATACCCTTTTTGAGGGCAGTGAATCCACTGTGTTCCAGGTGGAAGAAACATTTATTATATGCAAATTCTAATTTTCATTAATATTTTATTCAGGCTACTGTTTAGAAGATCCTTTAGTTTTCCAATAGTGTTGATTTTTTCCCTAAATTATGGTGCATGCAGTTGTGAAAATTTTAGGTAAACTATAGGATCCTTAAGATACTATATTGAGCTCTGGATTTATTTCTTTTTTAAATAAGGAGAACATAGGTAAGGGTTTAATGTTCATTTTAGCAATGCATTTAGAAATGTAATTTCTTACTGTAAAAGCAGATTATAAATTCTTTTTTTTCTATGGTATTCCAGATCCCAGTACAACAGCTCTTTTCTTAAAATTATGTGCCACAGAGAAAGCTCTGTGGTACTTCCTTGGCTGACATAACAAACACTCTTTAAATAGTTCAAAGTATTGAATATGGCTACAAGAATAATGATTGGTGCCAGAAGGTCTGAGAAATAGGTGTAGTCAGTGAAGAAAAGGTAAGTCACAGAAGTCAAGGAAAATCGTCTTGGTTTTATTAAACCTGTCAGATTTTCTCTACTGAAATAAATGTTAACAGTGTTCTGCAAAGAGTCCTTGCTAGGTTGCAGTGAAGGAACTTGATATTTCAGTCTGACTTTTATAATTTAAATAATGATAGTTTTTCAGTGCCCTTCTCTTCACATATAGTGCCTCCTTGCACGTAATCAGTAGATAATGTAACTTCCCTTTTTTAGCAATCGGGCATGTGGTACAATTGCAAAGTCACTCTCCCCACTGAATGAAATGAGATTTTCCAACACTGTGTTATAGATCTAGGTGACTGTGTTTATCCCAACACATCTATCATTTCAGAGAGCGAGAGTCAGTAGGGTTTTAAATAGTTTCTATTGGATGTGCACTCTGGGCCCAGCTCTACACAAGCACGTTCTGTGAGCCCTCTCATTGCTCACAGCAGCACTTCTTTCCCAGGAAAGGTTCTGTGTGACAGAGATTTTACAATCACACCTTGTATTTTTAATTTACATACTAATGCATGCAATTTGGCTGGCAGTAATGGCAGTTGTATAGTTCATAAACTAAATAAATAGCTGCATGTCAAACTAACGTTATTAAGAAAATCCTGGTATTCTGTGGACATTCTCCACTGGCTCTGTAGGAAATCCCAATTAATTTACCTCAGCTGTTAGAGCCAAATCCCTTACAACTCTTACATAGCAAAATCATTTCTCTCTTTTCATTTCTATTTACTGGCTTTGGAAAATGATGAAGCAGTAATGAAGTCTGCATGGTGATGCACTTTTTCTTAATTTGATAGTCATTTCCTCTTGGTTTGTCTTGTAGAAATGCAGAAGTGGAAATTAGAACTGGGATTCTGGGCAGGTAGTTACACTCCTATTACCAGAATTACTGGAGCTATGCTGACTTCAAGCATGTAAGGGTCTTGGCTCCTGTGTTGGCCATATGTTTAGCTACACATGTGAAATCTATAAGATTAACATACTCATGAAATTCAATATTGACTGCCTTTATTATGCAGCCACTTTAATAGTCCACAGCAGAAAATACTCAAATGATTATTTTTAAGTCTGCTTAATCTGTCATGGTGACAAGCACAGATTTTCAGTTTAGTTATAAATATATAAAGAGACTAGATAAATCAAATGTGGAATAGACTGACTTTGGTCCACTGACTTTGGTCCACTGTGCATGACTGATTTTTTGCTGCTGCTTCCATGGATACCTGATTACTCACTAACTAATTATTTAATTTCAATGCATTGTCAATATACATGGGTACAATATCAGTTTATCCGTGTGGACATGTATGCATACATACATACATCTTTTAATACACATTTGTCTGGTTAAGATCCACAGTACTATTAAATCTCAAGTAGAAGGAGAGGGTTTTTTTTTTCTTAACCTTCTTTGGGGGGAGTTTTTGTTTTTTTTTTTTTGGTTACATGTTTTGACACATAGCCCATCCCTGCCAGCTGTAAGCTGCCTTTCCCTATATAGTGTCAGGGAGATGAGCTATTCTGTTTGGTCTCAGGCTTAGCACCTTTCCTCTGCTTTCCACATCAAGCAGCTGAACCAGGGTCTCTGCCCCAGGATAGCCTCTGTTCTGCCATTTAACAGTGTGCAGCTGTCACCTTCCCATTGAGACCAGGAACTGCCATCAGATCTTTTTGACCTATGTGCCCATGTTCCTTTGCAGGTGGAGAAATAATTAGATTGCCTGGCAGGGCTCTCCAGTTCCATCTGGGATATACAGGCACATAATGCCATCTAGAGGGCAGAGTTTCTTCCCTTCCCACAGGAATACCTGTCATAACTGCTGGCCTTCCATCACATGTGGTGACAGTGCTCATTCATCTTTGTGATTCATGCATTTTCCTGTTCTTCTTCTGGTTAGTATCTATTCATTCAATACCAGGACTTGGAAATCATTTAGGAGAAGAGAAACACTCAATTAGTAATTACAACTGTTTCTCTTTAATAAGCCTGCAGGTTTCCTTGTTGTCCTCAATCAGCCAAATTGTTCTTCCAGAAAAATCCTTCTGATTTTAAATGCTCAGGGTCTTGGTGTTTAAGTTCTTTAGGAGAACATTTAAAAAGAGTTTTAAAAAGAGGAAGCAAGTGAGACCTAGGTTTAGCATTCATCTTTTTGGTAAACTATAAGAAAAATACTACTTACAAATTGGTTAATTTGCTAGAAAAAGTCCTACGTAAAGTTACTGCAGCAACACTTTCAAGTCAGCTGAAGAAATGTATCTGAGGGTTGTGCAGTATGTGACTGCTGTGTGTTTAGACAGAAGAAGAGAAAATCTTTCTTATATTGCATCTCTTCTGCTGAAATACTTGGTTAGCATTCCTCTTAACAATTTATGGTAAGCTTGAAATGAGCAAAGACAGGCTTTTCAGTGATGAGGTCATATGCCTCAAACAGCTAAAATTTCTTACTTGCCTCCTAATAGCTCCTTCTTTTTTGTCTTTTAAACCTTATGTAGTTTGCTTCTTTAGACCTTACACGTGTGCCAAAGTAAAGGCTGTTGCCCCATCCTCGATAATTTGCTTCAGTCATATATTGCATTTGATGTTGCTATACTATAGTGTTAACTGCTGTAACATTAATGACAGCTGTAAAGGCAGCATTTCCTCAAGGAGAGGGTGATCAGGCATTGAAATGTGCTGCCCAGGAAGATGATGGAGTCACTGTCCCTGGAGGTGTTTAAGGAAAGGCTGGATGTGGCACTTAGTGCCATGGTCTAGCCAGTGTGGTGGTGGTGAGACATAGGTTGGACTTGATGATCTCAGAGGTCTTTTCCAGCCTCAATAATTCTGTGATTCTTTCTGTAACCTTAAATCTGATCTGTATCATCGTGGAAACAATGTTATTAGGTGTATTTTCTCCCCAGTGCCATGCAGAGATAGCTGTTCCACATATACATATATTAATTTGATTAAATTAAGGTAGGATGAGTGAAACAGAGAAAGAGGATATGTTACAAGCTTTATAAACAATATATTCTTTTTATATAGTGCCCCGACATGCAAGATAGTTCAGGTAGCAGAAGCAGTGCAGCTGTGTGGCATAGTTTTCATTTGAATTAATTAAGTCTTCTGAAAACCAGGGTACTAACCCAAATAGAGCAATGCATTAGCAACCCAAGCCAGCTTTAGCAGAACTTCACAAAGCTGCCTGCTGTAGTGTTGACAGAACTTCACCGCTAAGGAAACAGCTTGTGTCTTCCTCTTGGCTCCTCTTGGTGTGGCAGAATACACTTTTTTTTTTTTAATTTTTGCCAATAATGGTTTAATTTGTACTCATTTTATCAGATACTTTGTCCTTTACAGTGACCCCGGGGTAACTATTCAAAATTGTACCAAATAAGATGAGTAAAACCAGGTATTCTTAGATGATTGTAAAAAAACCATCTTGCTAGTATTAGGCAAAAACTGTATTTTTCAAAGAGAAATTGAATAAAAGACATAAGAACTTCTTGTTTTTAAGCAATTTATTTGCCCTGCTAGTGACCTCTGCCAGGCAGGAATATTTCCCTGTTGCAGTCCAGTCTGACAGCGCAGTAATGTGATTGATCCTAGGTATATATTACATTGCATAGAATTTCATAAATTGATTTATTTTTGTTCTTTACTCCGCATTTTCCCTTTAGGCCAATTGATTAATCACTGATACTGCTCTTGAACAGCAACTTGGAATAACAGCAACATTTCCTCACGTTTGATACTTGTGTTAGTGTATTTGGCTATCAAATTTGGACATGTAAAGGTGGGTTTAGATCCGGTGGATGCACTTGAGTTGTGCTTGCTTACGAGTGATGCAAATTTGGCTCATTACAGACATCAGAGCTGGGCTGTTGGGCTGCTGCTGCTACAGTTCTCATGCCTGAGCTTCTTACTGGAGCACCACTGAACCCTATCAACTTTGACTTACTGTGTGTTCCATACGAGACCGTTACTGTTAGACAAAACTTGGGGTTTTTTAAGAACTTACAGTTTGCTACATTCTCCCAAAGTGTGTAGTCTAAGGCTTTTTTTGGACCTCCTAGGGATGCAGTTTACCAACAGATATAAGTACAAAGAACAAAAATAGAGACATTTTTTTGTGCTGAAGAACAAGGTTAAGTAAATAATTTGAAAGTATTTAGTATTGCACAGTAATACTTAACAACATAATTAAAATGGAGTTTACTTTCCATTGTAGCTGGCTTTAATGCATGTTTCTGTAGAGTTTCATATTTTCTATCTTCATGAAGTACAAAGCTGTAAAATTATCCAAGTGAAAATATGCCCCTGACACTCCTCTGTATGTAGGAAAAAGCCTTCCCAGCAGCCCTATCTCTAATTTGATGTTATGGGATACATTCTTGTCCTGGTAGTTTACTTCCTTAGGTGTATTAATGTTAATTAAGGATCTGAAGACAGCCTGTTAGAATTGCACATCTACCTCAGCGAGCAGCACAGTGTAACAGGAGCAGATCCTCATAACCAAGCTGTTTGTGTTAAGGATTTGACATCCACGTCATATACATTTGAGGGAGTTTACTTTGGCCGAGCTCTAGTTAAGCCCAGCAGCAGCTGGAGTTCCTCTTCCAATTTCATGTAAAAGAAACCCAGTCCATTGTCTCGAAGGCCACAGTGCAGTGTGAATTGTAGTCTGGTGAGTGCAATGATCAGAAAAATCAGTTGAGAAGGATACTCATTGCACATTCAAGCCAAAAAGCCAATGTAGATGCACCTGATGTCAGCCAGCACAATAGGAGAAATTTAATATGAATAGTTAGGATAACATTTGGGTACTGCCACATCAGACAGTTTATGACATCCTCATCCCTCTACATCAATCTTCTCTGAAGCGAGCACAGTCTGCAGGGCAGAAAAAACAGTGGCAGCTCCAAACTGTTGAAGCCTTTAGAAGAGACATAATTTGGGGTCTGGATTGTTGTTCTTTTGAGCAAAATACAATTACTCTGTGAATTCACTATTCCACTCTAAAAGATTAAAAATTAAATGAATCAGAACTTCTAATTTCACAAATGTCAGTGCAGAAATCAACCTACCACGTATTGCTATGTGGAGTGAGAGGCATTGTTTGCTACTTACTGTGCCTAAGAAAAAACAAATGAGAAAAATGTTCAAAGCTTTCAGGAGAAGCAAGGTGATGTTAGCAAATAGAGTTTTATTTCAGCTAGCAAGAAATGAACAGTAATTTTGTGATTCAGTTATTAGAAGTTAGCTATTGGCTACAAAACAATTGCTGCACGTTCTATGGCATTTGATCCTGTTTGTAATACAGTGCACCAATACCTGTTCCGCTTCGCTTTGCTGCGCAACTCCTTAGCTGGAAGGAAGAGAAATAACTGAAGCCATCAAAAGAAGTTCATTTTGAAATACCCGGGGCAGTTGACTTATGGGTGACTTCTGATGAAGAAAGTGAAATTGCAGGAAACATTGCCTTCAGAAACAACTCAGTGCTCCCATGTAGTTAAAAACAGAGAAACTTGTTGTAAATTTATGTTATGAATTGTGAAACAGTTGACATTAATAGCTTATTGTGGTGGAAACCTTTTAACTCAAAGTCTTGAAGGGAATAGAGTAAAATGATTCATCATAGGAGAAGTAAAATAATGTATTTTATATTTTATTATGTTTAAAAATACTTTATGACAGTATCAATTATAACATCACGTATACTTTAAATCTACTGCATAGTATAGCAATAAAAAGTCATTCTTTTTCTCAGAATTCAAATAAAAATAAGCTCAAGGGGTATTTTTTAAAAGGAAAGCTAGTTTATTTTATTCCATCTCATAAAAAGTCATTCATGTTTCTTTGGAGAAGAAAAAATTAGATTTTCCCACTTAATGAATGATTGGATAACAGGGAACTGATAGGAGTTTCCCATCACACAGCCAGTGAATGTGAATTTAAGCAGTGTTTTCTAGGCTTTTAGATTAAATCACTTTAGTTCATAATTATTTTCATTTGAACTAAATGGAGAAACAGGATAAATAATTGGCAACAAAAATATTTCTTGATAAACATTTAGCATCCGCTTTCTCTGAAGAAATCTCTTTTCAAACTCTACATTAGATTAACCTTGAAGTTGAGTATGTTACTCAGGAAAGTGTGGATAATGGAATCACGGAAAGCAGAAAACTGTCACGGTGTCAGTAACCTCATGGTCAAAATTGCACAGGTTTGAGGGATAACTCATTTAAAGTAGATGATAAAGTTCTCTTCTTTCTCAGTGCTTGAAAAACAGTCCTGAAAGCGTATGAGTTTCCCTCAAGATCTGAATTTAAAAAAACAACCAACAAATCTTCTGGTTTGTGATTAGGCAAGTGAATTTTTAAAAAGGCGTTTGCCATATGTAGCATTGCAGAACGACCCAAAGCCCTGGAAATATTTGTACTGGTGTTAATGTCAGTTATAAATTTGATCAAAGTCTACTGCAGTATGTTTCCTTTCAAATCAAAGCAAATATTTTCTTTGAAAATGGCTGCACTGAAAGTTTTTTATCAAGCTTAAACATTGAATGGATATATAGATAGTCTTTACTAATTTAAAAGAATTAGTATTTCAAAGAGTTACAATTTTCCCTGAAGAGTTTGGTCTTTTGGCAAGAAAAATTGAAACAAATGCCACTGACCAAATCTGATATGATTAATTCATATAAGAGTTTTTAATGCAAAGATACGTACGTATGTGTTAAATACAAGTTAATATTAAACACAAATTGCTCTTTAAGATTAATCAGGTCCACACTGCTTGCCTTTATCAGCTTGTGTTAGTTGTAAGAATCTTAGGTTCATCTCATACTTTTTTCATGCACTAGGGATTTTATTTTTAGTTCTTTGATAGAGGAAATAACGTCCTGTTAATATTACATGGGGAAGCACAGTCAGTCTGTCAGAGTGAAATGCTCTCAGTTCTTAAGGGAGAACAATTCCATAAGGGAACAGATCACTTAAAACAAGGGAAAGAAAGAAAAAAAAAAAAAACAAAACAAAAAAAGAACGAGATGGAACAGCTGCCTCTGGTTCAGTTTGCAAGGCGAAGAATCACTAAGCGTAAATATTGGAAAATCAGAAAATAAACAAATTTCAACATGCACACGCTGTTCCTTGCATAAAAATTCAGTCTTATGTCTTCCCTTTGTGTGATGGTGTCGTGGCCTGTAGCATAGCAGCACACCTGTGCTGTGAGAACAGTGGCAGTCTGGGGAAAGGTGAATGGGTTTCAGCATTCCTCCTTCCCAACTGCCTGAGCCAGTGTTGCTATATGACGGCATTGGCATCGCACAGCTCCGTGGCTCTGCCTCACTGAGAGGGAGATGGCTTTCTCCTCTTGTCTGGTGTTTTACCCCTCATTGACAGCAGCTGCTCCTGTTTAGGCAGCCTGGGAGTACTGGTTTTGGCAGGTGAGTGCCTTTGTGCAGAGCAGCATGTGGCACTGAGGCATGCCGCTCAGAGCTTTATTCGGAGGATCACTGATAAGAAATAGGAGTCTTGCTGGGACTTCTCTTTCCCCATGCTTTTACAGCTGTGCTTTATCAAGTGGATATGCATTGCATACAGCATCATGTATAGTATAAATGTCTTCAGCTTCAGGAAATACACACAGCTTCATGTATCCGTTTATTTAGATCTCTTCTGCACCTCATCCTCAAAAAATGTTTTATGTGTGATCATTTGGAAGAATTTTGAGGGGAAAAAAATGCATCCTTTATAATTTTAACTTACATGTTCAAAGGCCTGTATTGACAGTGCTTTGCCTGTGAATATATTGTAAGTCTATTATATTCTCTGTAAATAATGGTAGAATTTGCTGGTTTATACAATTTGCATGCAGGTAAACATACAAAGCTATTATTGATATATCTGTTAGTAGCCTAGATATTTATTTGCTGGAAGATAAGCCTAGGCTTATAATGCAGACTGTTTTGCTAGATCTGTTCCTAACCTTCTCTTTAAAATGTCAACTCCAGACATTTCTGTGTTGTCAGAAGGGAAGTTGTTGAAGGTTTTAAAGGCTTGTCATTCATAACTACTTTATAGTTAACCAAAATAACCAAGACAAATATTGCCATTATTGAACCAGTCAAAAATTTCCAGCCTTAACGTCTGAAAAATAAATAATAATAAAAAAAAAAGAAAGATATTTCACAGGAATTTTCCAAGAATATGAGGTTTACTTGTAGTAATTTTTTAGGAGCAGTGTATGAGTCTCGTTTTGGTTTGTTTGATTCAGCTCCTAAAGTTCATATGTTTATCCAATATAAGTAGATTTGAAGTATTCAATTCTAGTTATATCCTTTCAAAAAGGAGGCTTCACTGAGGTCAAACACCTGTTGTTTCTTCTCGTGGGAACTGTGAAACACTTGACAGAGAGGAAAAGAGTGCTATGGTCCTAAGCCCTGTACAGGTGGACCTTGGCTGGGAGTCTTTCCCTGTGGTCTGCTGAAGATCTGCAGATAAATGAGTAAGTTCTGTTTTCTGATCTCTGTCAGCATGAAATTCATACAATTTTTAAACCTCATCAGCAATTGGTAAAACATCAGGTGCAACTGCACAGACCTTGGGCTGCTTTTTGTTAGGAACATTTAAACCCAAATTTTTATGTAATCCTTAGTGGTTAGCTTTCTGATGTTGAATAAATATCTTCTGATTTCTAGCATACGTTAGAAGAAGGTTGTACTACTTTCTTTGAGGCTACAAACCCATTTTATTGGTAGTACAGCTATAATGTAGCATGGCCTGTGGTATAGACTGCTTTTGAGATCTGTTTCTGGCTTGTTCTAATGTCTTTGTGTCAGTAAAGAATTAAAAACTGTATTATTGAAATTTTGAATGAATGAGTCCTACCAGTCCTACCAGTATTGCCATGTAAGGTTTATTGTGGCCTTTTTACAGACAGAATTATAATTAACACTTGTCTGCTTTTGTATTTTATTAACATCATATGTGTTCCTTTCTTGCCATGTTTTACCTGACTATGAATTGAACAGTGGCCAAACATTTCAGAAAAAATGTGTCAAATATTTTAAGTGTGGTTAAAGAGAATGGATTATATTATCATGCTAAAAACAATAATCTGGAATATGATGCACCTGCAAAGGCTGAGGGTCCATGTGTTTTGAAGCAAGGGTGAGAAGCCTGGTTGTCATCACTAATTTGTCCTTTGTTTCTTTTCCCTATCCCCATAAGTCAAAAAAAATAGTTAAGACTAGGACATTTGAAAAAGCATACAGTAATATTTTGTAAAGTATTAAGTCTGCTAAATTCACTGCTTATATCATCAGTAGCTAGCATCCTCCAGTCTCAGTTACTGTCCTAGGAATGAGGGGCCGGGAAGCAGAGCTGTAGCACGGAGGCTGCAGATCAGCAGGGAGACACTCCAGGGTTGCTCCAGCACTGCTCTGCTGTGGAAGGAGTAAAGCTGAAGGTGGAAACATCCAGGTGTTGACAGGCTGGTCATGAGGTGCAATTCCCATTTTATTCCTATCAAAGAGCTGTCTATACCAATATAGAAGGCCCTGGGAAATGGCCAGTGGAAATGCTTTTAAAGGGATAGAACTAAATTAAGGCTTCTGTTGCTATAATTATGTTGATTTTAAAAACACAAAGTGTAATTTTCAGTACCTCGAACCAGTATAACTATGGTGGTAAACTTTTCTCTGACAATTTGTTGCATTAGTCTTCCAAAGGACAAATTTTCTGTGTAACATGGACAGAGTAACACAAAACATTTCCTATGACCAAAGATATGGAAATGGTTCAAGTGGTAAACTCTTCCTAAAAGAAGAGCTTACAAAAAAAATGCCATAAAGATCTAAGATTGCACCAATATTGCTTTTTATTTTACCAACAGACTTTGACCTAGGTTTTGACCTCTTGTGTGCTGTATGAAGCTGTGGCCACAAAAACATACAAAGTCAGAAGCTGAAAGCAGGAAAAAACTGCTGAGTGCATTTGAAGTGCTTGAACAGCTATTAATACACTGCACAGGGCATGACAAATGAGTGTCTGTGTAAATCAATAAAGCTTTCTATAAATGGACAAATGGTTTAGTATGAATAACAAAGAAGTTCACATGGTAACTGATGTTGTAGCATTCTGTCAGGGATTCTAAAGTTCACTGTCATAACTTTGTTCCTCTTGACCTTTATTGATGATACCTTGAAAGCACGTTGAGCTGCTAACTTGACGTACAACCTTTAGACCTTCATCTCCTGACCATGGCAGGGGAGGTGCACCAGATGATCTTTAAAGGTCCCTTCCAATCTACACCATTCTATGATTCTGTGATCTCCTTTTCCCCTAGTGCAAAATACATCCTACTCTCTGCTTTCTTCTCTTGTCTTCCTCCCATCCTTTTGTCTTAACTCAGCCATTGCTGAGTAAGGAAAACTCTCTTTTATGTGCTTCCTTTTTATTCGTGCCTTCTAGTAGAATATTCGGTGGTTTAATTCATGTCCTTGTGGTTATAGATGTGTAGAGGATTGTCTGTTGAAGACTTCCTAATGGGTACATGAAATAAAAGACCCCAGTGTACCAAATATGCCCTAATTCATAAATCACTGGAACAGACTAGCTAGATTACAAAATGTTGTTGTTCTTGTGACTTAAAAACTCAAGACACAGAAAAGTGAAGTTTAAACTTTTTCAGAAACTTTAGGGACTCAAATCCAGATCTTATTTTCAAACATGGCTTAAGCACTTCAGTTCACTCTTTCAAGCAGCACATAGAAATGGCTTTTATAGGATGTTAAGTGAAAGTTGTCCTCGCAAGTGCCACGTAAGAGACAAATCTGGAGGGGACACTTATGACTGTTCTCAGACATGAGAATGTGCAAACACAGGCAAATGTTATAGTTAGTAGACAATCCTTAACCTGTTGTAATAATCCTCTCTAAAATCAGTAAAAAGGAAGAGGAGGGAATGAAGAAATCATCCAAAACGTCTATATCAATATAGGAATTTATTTATTAAGTGTATATTTATTTTAGCTGTTCGTAGTCTGGTGCTGTTATTCAGCTGGAAGTACAAAGATGATGTGAATTTAGGTGAGGGCTGAATCCCCAAAAAAGTCTCATATTTGGCACAGTGAGACTGGTGGGAGATATGTGCTTTGACCGTGTAAACCCAGACAAAAACTGTGAGCTGGAAAGGAGCAGAGCAGTTTTTGCCTCAGAGCATACTGCTTATGATTACTTTTGGGGAGACATTTCCCTCAGTTTTGGGGCAGAGGGGTGGGGGCTTGCATTTATTTTTCTCACGTGACTCAAAAAGCTGTAGTGTCTTTTATTGTTCATTACCAAAGAAGTAAATATGACCACATTAAGGATATATTTGAGATGCATTTTAGGCTTCAAGTGAAAATGCCTTTTCACAAGAATTTAAAGTTTAGGTGGTTGTATTGCCTGAATGGATGCTTCCTGTGTTTTGCTGTTAAGGGTATATACTGAAGTTAATTATCATGATCATGAATTAGAATTAATTGGCCTGCCTTTACTGATCCAGTATATAGCACACTTAAAAAACCATGAAAAAGTCTAGAAGCATGGACTTCTTATTGCTACTTACCCGAAGTGTAAGTACGGCCTGAAAATAAAAATGAAAATAAAATGTTAGTGGTTTCCTCCACGGAGACCTGCTTTGCTTAACTGTCAGAAGAATATGCAATACTAGTGGCAGGCAGATCCCTCTGAGCAAAAACTGAGCAGACTGAGAAAAACACCAAACCCAGTGGTTTCTGTTAAACAAATGAAGGTTTTGATTAGGAGGCAGGGTTTTGAGACCACAAGTGCTATTACAAATTCTCCAAATGAATACTTTGGGGGGAATGAGGATTATTATCAAGTATTCAGTTGCAATATAGAGTGATTTAGTGTCTCAAGTACTGTCTTTCCCATGCTGTGGGAACTGGCACAGGATCTTAAGCAAAATCAGTGGAGTGTTCCCTTCTAGTCCAGTCCTTATTACAAAAATGACAAATAAACAGTCATGATTTGCTTGGCCATCAAGAAGCACAAAAGTTAAGCATTACACCCTTTTACTACACTTTCAAAGGCCAGTAGTGTGAAAAAAGATTTTATTATACAGATGTTTCCACTGTGGCTTGATAAGGGGGAAATGTAGCATTTATTTATTATGCTGTCAAGTTCAGATTTTCTAATTTTGGTAGCCTATTTGTAAAGGAATAGCTCACTGAAGTGAGAGATTGAACTAACAGATCCCAGCAGAATTAGCTTCCCTTTTGCAGATTTACAACATTCCAAAAAAATGGAGTAAGAGAAATATGGGGAGCTCTCTGGGTATTTTAAATAGTACAACTATGCATTATAGTTCTTTTAGACATCTGTATATGGGAACAGTCTGCTCTAACTGGCTTAGGATAAAATCATACAATATATTCTGGTGTTAGAAATGGAAATTAAAAAAATTAAGCCCAAATTAATACCAACATGTATGTTAAAGGTTGCAGGGACTAGTCCTTTAATGATTGCTTCAAAACACTAAGAATTGCTTTTGTGTGGCATTTTAGGGCGATATTAGAGAAAATACCTGAAAATCTTTAACCTAGAAATGCATTTTTATTTATTTTTATCAATCAATCTAGGAAAGTATATCTGTAAAAGCAAACCGATAACTGTCAATGACAGCCTCTTTGGTAGGGGGAACTATTTACCCTCCAACTTCTGATTTCTTACTGTTGCTTTTGCTTTTGTGGATTCTGCTTCTACATTGCTACTCATCTCACAGTCCTCTCTGCAGGATCACCCATTGACTTTTTATAGCCATATGTTGAATCCAGTGGTAGGTGACACTGTGAAATTATGATGCAGAGCATTTTACCACCTTTGCTGGCTTTGATTATACCCTCAAGATAAAGCACTGATTCTGTACAGTTGTTTATTCAGACTATTATATAAAAAAAACTCTATATGTCCTTGTTTCTTGCCACCCTTTTATTCTTTACTCTCTTTCAATATGCTGGATAATTGTTACTTTTTCTTCCTACTCTTATTTTTAGGATTTAGCCGAATTGGGGATTTTCATTTTGTTGAATCATTGACTTTTCTTAGCAAGTAAGGGAGAACTGTGCATCCTTCCATAGAATCTTTCCATTCAGTACATTACATGAAATTTTTCTCTAAAATTACAAATGTTGGCTATATTTATGACTGTTGTTTTGTATAATCACAATTCTTTTGAAGCAGTATTTGTTTAACTTCTATAGGTTGACAAAAGGTTTAAGTGAAGCAAGGAATATAAATTGTATAATAGTTGTAATTATGTGGATGCATTGATTTTGGTGTTATGGTTACATGATCTGAAGTTATGCATGGGATACAGAGAGGTTTCTAGAGCTGGTTTTAACTCAGATTTTTGCATATTGCTTTAGCTTCGTAGTCTGTAACAGAAGACTTGTTGAAATTTTTTTCTGATTAAACTGTATACAGCACACTTTAGAGATTCTCATTTTCCAATTCTGTAAGAACTCCTAAAGCCAAGTCATAATATATGGAAAAATACATTGATTTACTGTAATTTACATACCAGATTGTGCCATTTTGATGTTTACACTGTGCAAAAAAAAAAAGGAATGTAATGGAAATTAAGGATAGATGAAAGGCACTACTATACAGGAAACTATTCTATTTAAATTGACATATTTGAGAGAAAAAAAAAAATCTGACTTTAAGGTTGCACTTAGATATAATAAAATACCATTCTGACTCCTGAAATTATAAGAAATGTTTCTTCAGTAAAGGCTAAAAAATTTATCTGGTACATTTAAAGGCTGTAATTCACCAATTAGCTGTAGTATGGCTAATGCATTGGGAGTTACCCACTGCAGAAACCAGACCTATGAGGAGCTGCTACAGTTGAAATTTTATGTAAGATTACCCTTTGTTTCCTTTTGATAGTAGCTGCCTCTGTTTGTTTCCAAGTGGCTTTCTCAGATAGCAAGTTCACTCTAAACAGAAAAGGGATAGGAAGAAAAGATATACCAGTATGTTTTATGTTTCGTTGCTAACTCTATTGCACCTGAAGAGATGAGATCATGGACGTAATTCAGATATCTGCTCTGATATTGTTCTAAATTGCAATACCTGGTGTGAATAGTCTCCTAAATGAATGTCGCTTCTGTTTTTACTCAAAACACCAACTTGTAGCAAAATAAATTGTATGGTGCTTTTTATTCTGGATTTTGAAGAAATATACAAAGTAAGAACCCTGAGAATGTTTCTTTGAATTGTCATGTAGTACAAGATACCCTTTGATTAATTTACATTTATATTTATTTATTCTATTTTACTGTAGGCAGAGAATTCAGCGCTGGCTCTGGAAAATGAAAATCAGAGAGAACAGTATGAAAGATGTCTTGATGAGGTAAGGTAGACAAAAAGGTTGTTCTTACCTATAATTAAATGAATAGAAATGAATCTCCTTCTCGCTTACAAGGTTGACATTCTTCTGCAATTTTCTAGTATTACCTCATTCTAATTAATTCAAAGAACATGTATCTGGCAATCATATATACTGTTCTCCATGACCTCTGAAGTAAATCCTGTTTTGACCACACCTCTTCACTGAAAAGTTGATATCCCTGTGACCAGTATTTGGAACAGGTTTGCTTTCATTAGAAGGAGAAAATGATAATTGCCTATTAGGTGCTGCATACTCTTTTTCTGTAGAGTGGAATGCAGGTGACAGTGGCTTCTTCCATCAAAAGTTCCCCAGACTTCCTATGTAATGTATTCTGTAACCAGAGAATTTAGTCTCGGCTCCCCTTTAGGGTTACCTACACAACTTTTTGTGCTGGGTTTTTTCTAGCTGTTGGATCACTTCTGCTACATGGCTAAGCTTCTGATCAGACTTTCCAGTTACAACTACAATATAATTCATCAGTTACTGTCTGAGCACTCCAGCAATGCTTACTGTTCCAGAAATGCCTAATATCTCATACTGCATGCAGCTTTTATCCATACATACACTGATGCTTGCTTCTTCCTCCCATTTATCCTGAAATAAGGCTCTTCAGCATAAGCAAGAGCTTAAAATAGTTTTAAGACTTTTAGTAGGTCGAAGCGTTGCTTAGTAGAAATCATTTACCCATTCCATAATAAGAATGCGTAGTAACATCAGTAGTTAGCTGACATGCAAGCAAAAGAAAACTTATACTGACTTCTCCACCGTACCGTTGAGAAAGGAGTGCATGTGTGTGCAAATCACACATAGCAGATGACAATTCATACCAGCTTTTTCCATTTTTAGTCAGCATTTGCTGAGGTGTTACTGCCATGAGTAATACAGCTCTGGTACAAGAAGCCTTCAGTTCAGTGGAGATTTTCATCAGCAAATCCACATTTTTGCCACTGTAGAACAGTTTTATCAGGGAGCTGGAGCAAAAGACTTGCAGATACACTTTCCCACTAGATTGTGCTCTGCCTGTTCTGTGGTACTGGGATACCAGCAGAGCCTTGGTCTGCATTGGCCTGAGTCACTGCATTCAGTGCACACATGAATGGTATTTGGATATCTTGGTAATAAGGATTAAATTACCATATAATTGCTAACTTTAGTTTAAATTACAGCGTTTAGCTTAAAATTATTTTCTGATTGTCTAGGACAAAATCTGCTTGCATAATTAATTTAGGAAATCTGTAAAGCACCATAACTGTCCCTTCCAGCAAAACACTCCACACAGGTTATAAGGACAGAAGATATGTTTTTATTTGCAGTAACATGATGGATTTCTCATCCAGGGTTGTGTTTTTTATATGCTGTTGCAGTTTAAAGAGTGAATAGCAAATTATATCAAGCTATACCTTAAAATTTATTATCTTCAACATTATCTTGGCTGTTTTCAGTTCTTCCCCATTATCACAGCTGTATCCATCTTCTCCCATTGTTTCAACTTTGTCAGGAGAAAGTGCTTCCCATCAACTATGGTTTTGTGCTTTGCTGCTTTATTTTTTCTTAGCTTATCTTCTTCTTTTTTTGTCTTCTGTTTTGTGTGCAGTGACCTCTCTTGTCTTTCCCCATGGCTTGGTATCACCTTTTTCTTCTTTCAGTTTCAGCCCCCACAGTTTTTGGCCATGGCACTGTAACCAGCATTGTTTTAGCTGACACAAAGTTGGACCTAATTCTTTCTGATCACTGAGGTGAAGATGTTGACAGTGACTCAGGCAACAAAACCATATTTAATAATTACAACTTCTGCAGGAGTCCCACGTTAGCACCCACATTGCTTTGCTGGAGCTTCATAAGAAATCACACATTCTCGCCCTACTTCATTATAGCAACAATAAAGAGAATAGGAGATGAGACATAAATGTAATTAGTGACTAACTTAAGCAATGATTGTGAGAACCTTCACTTCCTACCAGAGTCTTCTGAGGATGCATTGTATGTGACAAAGTCCTTTCCAAACAGGGATTCTTACTGGATATCTTAGGCAAATAAAATGCTTTCCATAAATAGTTCTATGGGGAAGAGGAAAAAAAAAAAAAAGTCTTCCACTTGAAAATTTCTTTCCTTTAAGACTTTTAAGTCTGATACCTCCTCTGTTCATAACTCACCTTAGACCATCTCCACTTCTTGAAGGAGAAAATCTCTTCAGATCATCCATAGTTTCAGCTTCAGTACTTTTTCAGGAGTTTTTAGGAGCAGATATATCTACAGCTAAGTATCTGTCTGTGCTGCAGCTCCATTTTGCCCCAGGGAAACCTGTTGGGTTTAATGAGATATTCCTGAGAACAGAAGGCTGTGATCCCACCCTAACCTGAGACAGCTAAGCCTGCCACCAAAAATTTGAATGCCTACTACAAACATTATTTTAATTTTGCCTCTGTAATCCAATTAGTTGTGAGTGTACTGAACTTCTCAAGGGCTGATATACAAGGAGCACTTACCTCCAAAACTAATACCTAGCCATTCTGGCTAGTTACATGTTTGGGATGCTTCACAGGCCTGAGGTAATGAAGGTTGGGAACATCATTTGATAACTATTGGGAGAATGCTGCCATCTTTCACGCTTCATTGAGCATCCTCAGATTGCAGCTTCTTTCCCCTGGGCACAGGCAAACTCTGCTCAGGGCACTCAGGCATCATTTAATCTGGCCACCCTGCCAATAGTGTCCCTGCTTGGTCCCTCAGGCCTCTGCAGCAATGTCAGGAGGACACTTGCTATGCGCAGTGTGTGCTTTCTGCTCAGGTGTTGGTGGCCATTAAGCTGCATATGAAGGAACTAAAAATAATCACCATGATTTTTCTGTCTGCGTGTGACAAAAAGATACCAGAGATGAATGTTTAAAGCTATGCCTGCTATTATTTTCTCTCATTTTTTCTTCTTTTTTTAATTATTTTACATGGATCTTTTCATTCATAGAATGTCCTGCATTTAATATTGTGTGAATGCTTGCACCTGTCACTTAAAAATACATGCTCTGTAATCATTTTCATAGTAACATTCAATGAAACTCAGCTGTTAATAGAGATGAAATTGAAAAGAATATGGGTCAAGCTGAATTGAAACCTTAATGAATTTTAATAAATACCAATTTTTAAAGTAATTCTTCATCCCTGAGGTGTACACATAAACAACTTCAGAACAGTATTTGGAAGAAGGTGCCATTGAACTGTTCCAGTACTTGATAAATAAGAAAATATCTCATTTAATTTTGAAAATACTTCATTAACGTATCTTTCTGTCTCTGAAACATTTAATAATAACACCAGGATTGTCTTCTTGTACCTTTGGGGTTTGAGGTTAACATGCTTAATCCTAGTTTCCTGTCCTGGAATTCAGCTGTCAGTTTTTTGGCAAGTGGTAATGTCATGTTTATTCATATCACTGTGCCAGCTGAGATTTCTGTCAAGCTTCACAAAACTTACATGCAGGGAATTATTCAACTTAAGGTAGATGATATTTTTGTTGATGCTTTAAGAATTAGCTAATCAAAAATACAAAGTTACCTTAAAAAAGCATTTTATTTTTAAGACTTGAATAAAATATAAGACTTTTAATTTCAGCATATTTGGAATGTCTTTGTGCCTGTACTACCATACGTTAAATGCAGCTGTGTAAAATCTCAGTACTTCTGAAAGGTGTAATAGATGTTACAGTAGGGTCTCTTTTCTTTGATTCATTCTTTCTATACTTTGTCTATTAAGACCACTATATAATATGTGTATGTAAACATGACTGTGTAAGGAAATAGTGAAGCTAGATCTTTATGTCTTTTATTGCAATCCACAAAAGGAAACCTCATCTGAAGATCCTGGCTATTAAGTTCAAAGTCAAGGCGGGCAGTGTGGAGGCAAGCAGTGTCATCTCCTACGTAATAGCAGGCTAAGAAACCAACCATCTCTATTCTGTTCCTTATTTCACCTTCATTAACAGCATTTCAGTGGTGCCCTGGGATAGGACAAGAGGTAATGGTAGCAAGGTGAAACATGGGAAGTTCCACCTCAACATGAGGAAAAACTTCACTGTGAGAGTGACAGAGCCTGGAACAGGCTGCCCAGAGAGTCTGTGGAGTCTCCTTCTCTGGAGACTTTCAAGACCTTCCTGGATATATTCCTGGGTGGCCTGCTCTAGGTGTTCCTGCACTGGCAGGCGAGTGGACTCAATGATCTCCAGAGGTCCTTTCCAACCCCTACTGTTCTATGATTCTGTGAATCACAGGTCAAGTCATTTTACAGCCTGCTTTTTACTGACATTGAGACACAGTTCTGCCTCATATCAGTGAGATTTTCCCATATTCTGCATGTCAGAAGTCGTTCTCTCTGCCTTCAATGGTCTCAGTTTCCTCAGTTTTTGGTAGTTGTATCAGTTCTGTAGTGCTGGCTCATGGTGTCTCTTCATATCTGTAAGTAAAAATTAAGTAGATTGCTAGCTTAGTTTATTTCCATCTGGACACTAGCACTGCTGTAGGAGTTGAACAGCAACCTCATTTGATATGCGAAAGCTTGGCTATGATTCCACTTATTCACTGCTAAATGAATTTTAGTAACTGCAGAACATTTCACTGAAGGCTTCCCACCTCTGTTCCTGATGAAAACCAAGAATACAGACGTGAAAATCTTTGAATGGTAATAGCAACACAGTTTGCCAAGTTGTTAAGTACTAGAATAAAATAATCTCATTTTGTGAAGAGACTAGTTGCATATCTCTTTTATTGAGATCTATGGGAGCTGTGGATCACTGGCAGGTACTTTCATTTAGATACCTGACTTCATACACTCAAAGCTGGAAAATTTGTCACATATGCATTGGCAAGATCATTTTTTTCCCATTAGGTTCCCATTTTTTTTCCATAAGGTCATTTTGGAAGATTATGCCGTTTACACTCCTCTGTGCAATATATAAAACTATAGGAGTCATTTTGTAGTCTGTTCTGTTGTGAGCGACTAGTACACACTTCAAAGAACCTTTTAGTTCTTCCTTGGTAAAGTAACTCCGTGTCAGAAAGTAAGGAAATAATGTATTTGATATGGTTTGTTCAATTTTCAGGTAGAGCAAACAGACGTTAAAAGTACATGCCAGAAGGAACACTGTCGGATGTAGATCCTGAAAGCCTGTAGGGCAAGGCATGTGGTTTTGCAAAACTGTAACATATTTACTTCTGTTGGTTATTACTGTTCTAATATTAGTCTGTGTCTTCTGTTAAATCGTGTATAGAGATATTTTATGGGACCATTGTTTAACGGGGTGCCTGAAGTTAGGGACTGGTTTGGAGAAAAAAATTATTCCAGGCAATTTTATAAGAATATGAATAAAGTGTAACTTTTGGATCTAACAAAATGTAATTATTTACAGAAATGAATTTGCTTCACATCTTTTCTCACAACTCAGTTCACATCAATGGTGTGGGGTTTTTTCTTTAATTTGCCAAGAGTAAGAAGAACCAATGCAGATTTAGTGATATCTGAGTATGCTTTACTGCGATATTTGAAAGCCAAATCCAAACCAGAAATCATAACTACTGCCTGTTTTTGCATAGAGAAGGATCTCTAGTTGCTCTGACTGAATGCAAGGGCAAAAATATAGGCAAACACGTGTGATGACATAGGCACATACAGTTTTAAATTGCTTTAGAAACACAACATACCAGTTAGACATCATCAACAGAAAATCTTATTTCAGTGCCTCTTTCTGTCCCTCCATATTTGCCTTCCCTGCTCCTATGCCTGCTGGTAAATATAAATTAGAAAGATTGTATAAAATACGTAACTTCAAAAATTCCCTGTTGAATATATAGTTCCATGAATCAATGGTGTGTAATCTTATTCAAGTCAATTATGCTATGTGGTGTGAATGCATTCCAGCCACATTTTGATGACAGTAGGTGCTTTAATTTTCTGTGGCTCTTTATGGTTTCTGCTTGTCATGAGAGATGTACCATTTTGTCAATATTGAATCAAGAAACAATTAAAGTTCATGAAAACATTCAGGACTCCATCCTTGGCTGGTTAAAATCAAGCTCTAGTGAATGCAGTCAATCCATGCTGATGCACACCAGCTGCATGTAGAACTGTGGAAGTTTAGTCCAAAGAAGATAGGACAGAAGTTAACCAAATGTGCATCATGTCATACTGCAATTACTACAATACATGGTTGTTTATAGTGAGGATTAGCAAAGAAATAGTTAACGTGCATTTCATGTATTCTTACTAGTATTATCTGATGAAAATACTAGTAAATAATGAAACTACTAGAATTGATGGTGGCTGTAGATGGAAAATGGAGTGTAAAGGCACAAAAGAAGGCATTTTTATGTATAAATGCACACAATAACAGACACACTTTTTTCTTTATTTCAGGTAGCTAATCAGGTTGTTCAGGCTCTACTTACTCAAAAGGTAAGTTGTGGTTCGGGCAATTAGGTATAACTTAAAAGCTTGCAGATGTTTGTTCTTCCTTTGAGATACATATATTCTTATATAGTATGCAGTTCTTAAATGATGTTCACACATCTGATTACCAGGCCCAAAGTCAACTACCAGGCCTTTGTCAGGCCCAAAGTCAACTTCTTTGTAATCTAAGTGAATAAAAATCCATGTAACTGTGTATCTTCAAAGCTTGATCATGTAGGACCCACATTCAATTTTTATTGTTTACCTATATTGAGACAATAGCATCTGAAAATCCTTCCTTCAGGTGGTAATTCCTTATCCATAATGAGTTATGCCACTTCCACAGCCTTGTGGAAGGTAAAACATAAATTACAGTGCATGTCAGTAGCTGGCATGCTCACACATGTTCAGTCAAAGGAAAGACATCCTGATGTGGGCTTGTGCTTCCCTAGGTAAATGAGGCGGCTTCATATATGGAATGGGGATTCAACTACTCTACTTGTGGGCTGGGGATCAGTAATAAAGAGCATCTTAATTATTTTGTTTAAAAAAACTTCTGATGTCCTCATGCTTCATTGTCCTGGGTAGGCAAGGGAAGTACTGCACAGGCAAAATTCTTGTAGGGTAATTGTGAACCTGGCAAGATGATAAGATTCACTGTGGTCTGTTTTGGATCAAGTCATGTCTGAAGTTTCCATTCACATTCCAAATGGCTGCATATGAAGTGTGGTTGTTTCAGATAGAACCCAGTGGGAGGAGTATAAAATTAAAAATTAACTTACTAAAATGAAGAACTGATCTGGAAAAAAAAAGATTGAATTAAACAGAAAGCAAAGCAAGGTAGTACATATAAGCAGAAATAATCACCTGCCCAGAAAGGGTAGTGAATAACTGGCAAGACAGTTCTACAAAAAAGTGGGTCTTTGAATTGAACATGATTTCATGATATCGTTTTGTTGGGAGGGGAAGACAAGCAATATGTAAAGATCTATGATAATATGCATTGAATCCTTCAAAGAGATCTAGATCACTTGATGAATGTGGCATTATTAAAATGCTTTGGATCATTTAGCTTTAAAAAGACGACTCTGAAAGAGACATAAATACAGCCTTTTAATGCAGACAGTCCTTTAATGCAGATAGTGAAAAGAAGGATATAAACCATTTTGTCTACACCGACTGACAGGACAAGAAATAATGTTCTTAAAGTGCAGCAAGAAACACCAAGTCAAGATAATCAAAAACCTCTGCCACATGCCCTAAAGCTTTCTGGATGCAAATATAGTGAAGTACTGGAATAGATTTTGAGGTTTGGCTCCAAAACCTCCCCAATGGTCATCATTCAGAACAGCAGTCCATAAAGGGATGACCAGGGACTGAGGGTCACCAGTGGTGACAGCAGGGCAGGCAGGATGCTGAGCACCAAGTGTCAGGGTCAGCCTTGGTCCTGTGTTGGCTGGACAAGTCCATGAGGAGGAGGCAGGTCCAAGCGAAACCAGTCCAGGGGGTCACGATGCAGCTCAGAATCAAGGAAGCAAGAAGCTGGGTGCAGGCACAACTGATGGTGGCTGCCTCACGGCTCAGACCTGAACAGGATGACCTTGAACTCTGCCAACTGAACTCCTACAAGTGGGGAGTGTTCCCTGGCAGCAGGAGAGGCAAATATCTGTATCTATAACCATCTGCACCTAGGTGAATGGTGAATAGTTGCAGAAGATTGCATTTGGCCATTTGCACACCAGGGAGAAGGCTGGATAGCCTTCTACGCTCCTGGGCAGATTTTTTGCGAATCAATTTTATGACATCCTGGATAGATTAAAAGATGTACAGGGAGATGGTCTGACCCCATTAAGTCTATTCTTGGGTATCCTACCTTGGAG
>JANHGN010026503.1:46794-148571 GCA_024605025.1 Megaceryle maxima
ATCCTGGATAGATTAAAAGATGTACAGGGAGATGGTCTGACCCCATTAAGTCTATTCTTGGGTATCCTACCTTGGAGACAGAGGTGAGTGGTGCAAGATTCTGGAGAGTGCAGTTGCCCGTTACATAGATAACACTTTCCTGTGGTCCAAGCTAGCATCAGGAATCCAGAAGGAATAACGTTCCATAAATCTCTTCACCTGACAGCTGTGGCCACAAACAGCCATGCAGCTGTTACCACAGGTTAGGGTTGAAAGTATCATTGTTCAACGCCATGTTTTTTGGATGCACAGCGAAGCCTTTTGCTCTAGAAGAGGATATTGCCTTCCAGCAACTGGAAGTATTGTAGCTTGGAGGTGATGTGTGCAAACCACAACATATGGGGAAGTTTGCCCTGTTGCTCTCTGTGCTGTGTTACTCCCCCTGTACTGTGCAGAGCCATTGCTGTAGCACTTTTTAGAAACATAATTTCAGCTATTTAAAAAAATAAAAAATCCCAAATCTGTGTTTCAATACAGCTTAAATGGAAATGGAGGAATTTTCTCATATTAATACACAGAAAAACCACAGCCACATTTTGTAATGTAAAACCTTATATGATTAAATATTTACCAGAGGGTTAATCTCAATATATTAATCTCTAATTTGGGAATATTTCGGTTCTTTCCCAAATGAAGAGTGGAGCTTCCTGAGTCCCTTTGCAAAGGCATCAAGACATTTTGATGACTACACCCTTTCTCAGTAATGAATCCTCCCAAACCCATAGGAACCAAAGAGTTCACACAGATACAATAAAACCAGATCTGAATAAGTTTAATAAAGTGATTTACTTAGTATTGATGGGCTTTAACAGCTGCTTACCTATTACTGAGTAATAACAGCTAATTTAATATCCATAGGAAGAGGAAAGAGGGTACTCTTCTAAATGCTTATGAATGTTAACTGTTACAGTGCTCCTGACACCTTTCACACAAGTCTTTTTATAAGAAAAGACAGAAGCACAATAGCATACAATAAAGAGGAAATTGGACTCCTCACACCAGTCCCAAATAGGTAGATATCAGAATCCAAATAGTAACTAGTAAACAGATAAATCTACCGTTGTGCAGCTAAGCAGTAAGACAGAGCCAGTCATGCCACAGAGAGATAACACACCTCTGGGGCATAGTGAGATGTGAAGAAAAGCTGAGAGCCTTCAGAAAGTGGGGAAGAGCGATTTTGTGCAGTAACGCACACTGCATAGGCTCTGCTGTGAATCTGAAATTGTCCCTCAAGGACTAATTTTTGCTTAAATTAAGTACATGCTGTTATGTAACGAATAAAGCACTGTGTACTTGCCTGTATGTGGAAAGACTGTGATTCCACCGAGAGATTCTGGTGACACAAATTGAGTGAGCAAAGCTTGAGTGATTTATCAATGTCACTGAAACCTTGAAATGGAATTACAGTCTTAAATGTGCACTTCTCAAGTATAAAATTTGTTACAATACATATAGAATTTCTCTAATATGAGAGACTTTTTTCACTGTGGCTACGGAGAAACTACATTAAATTGAGATTTGTGCTGAATTAGCCACACAGCAAAACTTCACACTTCTTTGTAGCAAAATTACATGGATTTTCTACTCCTTCTAATAGAAAATTTTACCTCTGGGAAATTAAAGTCAGAAAAACAACAAAATTACTTGAGACAAACCTGTATGCTCTGATATTTACTGGAAGCATCCATACTTTCTCTTCTCACCCAACGGTTTCTCATACCACATGAGATGACAGGAGTGCTGGGTACTAGATTTTTTTTTTTTTTCCATGTAAGACCTGGTTCAAGCAGTTTGAAATGTGAGTTTCGCTACTTAATGACATTGTTTTGTGACTTCTATACCTGCTCTTTGCCCATTACCCTCCTCCACAGGAGTGTATTCAGGAGAATACTTTTATACTCTGGGTTCTGTATGAAAGTTGTTTCTTCTTCATTTTCATCAACGAAATAAAAAATAAGTTAATTCAGTGTTAAAACAGAAGAGGCATCTTCAGAGGAAGAGCAGTGTATATCTGGAATTTCTAATAAGGGCATTGAATCTCATTTTGGAGAAGTGTGAGTCTCATACTGAAGAGAAAAGGTAAGCATAGAGAGATGTTCAGTTATTACTATAGTGAGACCATAGGAGTACTTTAGGTATTTGGGAGATTACTATCCTAATAGCTGGTCGTTTTGCCCATGGGAGAGGAATTGTACACTTCTGACATTTGGTAGTTGTATTAATTGGTAATTTTAGGACTTCAACTTTTGAATCTCAGACTTTATTTTACCAGAATACTGCTGCATTTATGTGCCTCATTTCTCCTCTGGGCTATGTGTGGCATTACCATTGGCACGGTTTATAGCATCTGACTGGGTAATCTGCTATCGTATTTCCCTTTTTACAGAAAGTCTGAAGTTGGAAACATAAATCTTCTGGTTTAAAAACTGTAAGATAGGAAGGTTTTGAGCAGAGGCATAGCTAAAATTTAATTGTTTCCTACATTATTAGGTTTTGTGAATCATTTTTCCTTTTCAGTGCACTTAGTGGTGCTGAAATGTTAAACACTGTTGTAACAGCTAAGGCTCTGGTTTAAGTTCTCTGATTATTTCTGAAAGGCAGAAAAGATGGGTATTGATGCTTGCAGTTTCCTAATAGAGATTGCCTTGTGCAAGACCAGAGATAAGAGGTCTCACTGACAGAAATCAGAGCTTTAGGGCTTTACAAAACATCCGACTCAAGATTTTCGGAGGTCATGTTGGAAGGCTGTAGCAATTTTACTTGAACAGCCACTTGACAGCCCCCTAAAACAAATTTTAAGAAGCTATCAAGAGAAAATAACTGCATTCATCCATTAGTCTGATTGTTAATATATTCATAAAGGGATGTTTAGAATTTTCTGAAATTCGCAAGCTTATTTTATTGTCTGTTCACCTCTTATAACCTCAGTTCTGGTTAGAGTGGAGACTAGAGCAACTATAGGGAAGAATTTAAGTTACATGTGACTACACTTTCCTCCTTTGTTTTCTCATAAAGCCAAGTCGTCATCTTGATAATGGTATTGACAGGACAGCATATGGGGATCCAGAGTCCTGTTTCTCCACCTTCATATGGTGGAAAGTAGTATCAGCTAGGCAATACCACAGGGCAGCAACTGCCCTAAATTTAAAGGAATATGGGAAAATATTTTGGGGATTTAATTTATTTTTTTTAAAATAAAGCTATATATGGCTGCAGCTTCTTATTTTTATATGTAATCTTTATTAGGAGACTGTTATTCCTGATTTATGAAGTTCTCACACCTCAGAATGGACAACTGCACAAGTTATGCTGAAAGACTGTCAAATTCTGCTCAGGCCTCAAACTCCTCATTCTGATAGGATCCTGTAGTGGACAGGAAAGGCAGATCTTACATAGAAGACAGGTGGAATAGAAAGATGAGAGAGAGATTTGCTGTATCTGAAAGCTATTAATGGCTTGTTTGCTGTTTACAAAGGCAGGTAGCAATAGGACAAGAGGCAATGGTTTTAAACTAGAGAAGGGTAGATGTAGATTGGACATTAGGAAGAAGATCTTTACTATGAGGGTGGGAGAACACTGGAACAGGTTGCCAGGGGGAGGTGGTGGAGGCTCCATCCCTGGAGACAATGCAGGGTCAGGCTTTATAAGGATCTGATCTAGTTGAGGATGTCCCTGTTCACTGCAGGGGGATTGGACAAGACTACCTTTAGAGGTCCCTTCCAACCCAAGCCATTCTGTGATGAACCTGACTCAGCCTTGGCTAAAAGACCTGCACCTTTCAGTTTTGATAGTAATGTCCAGCGCATTAAGATGGAGATGTTTTACACTCCACTTCTGCTTCTAATGGCCTATTTTAAGGCTTTGTGGTACCCCATGTTGGAAACCTCAGGCAGGATCATATTCCCACCTGTGTCTGGTGCACCAGCATCTTACTATGGCCTCGCCAGCTCTACAGTGGCAAGTTACAGTGGGGAAGATACAGACTGCCCACAGTATGCCAGCCAGCAATGCTGACTTGGTTATTCCAGAAAAAACAAAGAGGAGATCAGACTTCAGAAGAGTACCTTGAAGGCACAGTACCACTTTGAACTTCTTCCTGGCTTGGTATAGCTTATACTTTTTCCTTAGCTTATGCTTATTACAATATTCATATCTTAATTGCTGCTTTCTGCTTTGTGTCGGCTGCAAAATGAGACACATTGCTGGCAAAGTCACTTTTTATGCTAACAGAAAACTCCAAAAGGATATGTCAGGTAACCACTGTTTCTCATTACAAGATTTTTTTAATGTTATCCTGTGATGATCAAACAACCAGATAAAGTAGCACATTTTTCTGATTTGTACTATTTAAGAAATTGTATAAGTATTTCCTCTTAGTATATGACATTAATTAGAGGGTTTTATGCACTTCTGTTACCTGATTTGTAATATTCCCATTTTCCCTTGTGCTGCAGGATCTGAGGGAGGAATGTATAAAGTTGAAAACAAGAGTTTTTGATTTGGAACAACAGAATCGAACTTTAAGTGTGCTTTTCCAGCAGAAAGTCAAACCAGCTTCTGACCTCCTTCTTCAGGTAGGAAATAGCTTCTGCAGAAAGCAAGCTCTGAGCTTTACATTTCTTACAATTATAAAATATTTTTCTTCTTTCTAAGGTTATGTCAATAAGCAGGAAATGACAGCTGATAGATTTAATATATTAGAAGAATATCTGTTATCTGTAATCTGATAGCATTGAAACTGAAAGTTTCTACCAGTGAGCTATGACTACTTATTATGTGCAAATGTGGAGAGAGGAGCACACCTGCAGAGTTACTGACTTTTTTAGGTGCATCTTCACTATGATAAATGGAACGATATGAGTTCATTATCCCTCTGCAGGGGAGAAGCTTGGATTCCTTAACATTCTGCTTGATGGTGAACAGTGTAATTTCCTGTGAGAAGACAGCCCATTTATTTAACTTTTGCCATATGTGTTACAAGGACTTAAGTACATCTTCACAGGCTTAGAGTGAATTTTTTTTTTTTTTTTTTGAGAGGATATAGCTGAGAAACCAGTTGACCTATTTCCCACTCCTTTGCCATTCTGGAATAATAAGAGATGTTTCAGTATCCCTTTTCATTTGGCAAAGTCCGTAATTGTGAATGAATCCTTTGCTTTGTCATCCTTTTGTAGAAGTAGAATTGTGTTGCAGAAGTTCCAACAAATCTGACCATGAACTGGAAGAAAGGTAAATGAGGAACAATTAAAACTTTGCAGGTTTCTAACAATAGGGCAAATTCTGGTTTAAGCAATATATATTATTTCTTATTACAGAAAAATACATTAATTTTGGAGGATAAATTTAGGTCATATCACCTAAGTAAGTGATAGTAAACGTGTATATTATTTAAGTCCTCTCATGCTGTGCATCTGTATCTCAAAGTAAAATTTGGTCTGCTCACCAACCAGTGCTTAAAGGCAAGGAAATCCCCGCAGTAAGGGCAAATCACTGTACTTAATGTGATGCTCTAAAGCACAGACAGCATGGTTCTTAGTCACCATCAGGGGGATCTGGGTTCTTGTGTTATCCTCAGGTTCTTGTTCTGTCTCTTGATTTTGTGCTGATGTAGGTATTGCTGGGTCAGGACCTTGTCTTTTCTGATTTCTTCTCCCTTGCCCCCTGCTTACTTTCTTGTCTGTGCATCCTTCACAGAGTCCTGTGTAGAACTGATTTATCTGTATCCATTCAGAGTTTCTATCACATCCACCACAGCATGGACCTTTATTGCTCGCTTCTTTTGCTTTTGATAGCCACATCACCTGCTCCTTCTTCCTGGTTTTGTTTCTTTTTTGTTTGTTTTGGTTTGGTTTGGTTTGTTTTTTTCATTTCTTTCTTTCTTCTGTTTCCAAAGTGTCTGGCTCTAGTCTATGTTAGTATTGAATTAGATTGCACAGAAGACACACGTTGCACATTCTGCATTACAGATAGGGCTCTCCTTATGTGGCAAAAATAAACCCAGGTTGTTCTGGGAATGTTATAGAAGTGGTAGATGGCATCTGAAAAGTGGGATCAATGCTTTGACTTGAGTTTCTTGGAACTGGATTGTATCACTACTGTGAAAGAAGTTGAAAGAGATGAACCTGCATCAAGTGGAGGAAAGAACCAAATGATCTAGCAGATTTTCCTTAGGGATTCAAACTATTTTACATCATTGTTCCTGCACAGTTTGGGAGGAATTAATGGGTATAGATTTTCCTTCCCCCCTTTTCACTTGCTTTCTCTTCATTGGCTAAGGAAGAAAAAGAATTAAGATCATTCACAAAGCCCAGGTCTCCCAGACAGAAGCCAAATTTGCTGTCCCTACTCTTGCTATCAACAGATTTTAACCCCCTGGGAAAAAAAGGCGGAGAAGAAGTTGCAGTGTACATCAGAAAATGAACTTCTGTTAAAACACTTCATATGTCATTTAAAAAAACCAAAGCAAACCAAACAATTAATTTATGGTTTTTCATAGATGTATTTATCCTCTGACTGAATTTCAGACTTGAATACACGTTGTGTGATCTGTGATCTTGCAGTCCAAGATGTAAAATCTGAAAAAGGGTGTTTCCTTAGGACTGAAATTAAGCCAATACTGTTGTGTGCCTGCATAGAATTGAAGCAGTTTGTATTACATCTTCTTGGAAATGCATACATCCCAGATTTAGAGCAGTAGCTAAATATTTGCTTAGATCTGTCACTCTACAGAAGAGTACTAAATATGTGTTTGAGGACATTCCTGTTAAATCATGACCCTAATCGAAGTGAATGAGCAAATACTGCTAACTGGGGTGGGGTGGGGGTGTGTGCACATGGTGTTAATTTTGCCTTTCCTGAGCTGTCTGATACAATATAGTTCAACTGTCTGTAATACCGAACTCATCCTGGAAGTATTCACACTCGATACAAACAGGAATTTTGAAGAATATATTTCTTTTAAAAACATTTAAAAAGTTAGAGTAGACTTCACCATTACCCTATGATTGATTTTAAGCAAACAATACATGACTTGTGTGTCTTCTCAGAAATCAGATCATCTACTTTTTTTTTTCACTGAAAAGATTGATACAAGTGTTTTGAATTTCCCTGCAGAGTAGTGGCCTCTCTACTGTACCAATTGCACTCTTGGTTTTCCTCATGCTTCTCACACAGTTCAAAAGAAAAACTGATTGCTACCAATGTAAAAAAAAATATTAATGTATTAAGCTTTTCATGACTGCTTCAGGAATCCTTCTCTGTAAAAATATTATTAAAAGTATTACACTTCCATGCATTTACAGGAAGTGTAAGTGCTTATGAAATCGAAGGACATAATAATTTTTTCAAAGCAATAAGCATGTTTTCTTGAGGCCTGTGATCGTGTATATTGCCATGTACGTTCTTTGCTACTAGAAATATTGGTGTGCTTACTGCTTGTAGGGAGTGAAACAGAGGGTATGTCACTTCTGTCATGAAAAGATTAAGTAATGCAGTCTCTGATGCAAAATGTAAGGAGGAGAAAGAGATAATTCAAGGGGTTTTTTGTCACCTCTTTGATATTGCAGATGATTTTAAGAGCTACCCTATCTTTCTGGGGACGTTATTTCTAGCTGAAGTGTGTGATTTACAGAGCCAATATTAAGGTAGATAAATAAAGAGGAGCCTGATCATCTTTTTTTTTTTTTTTTTTTTAAAGTTTATTTTATTCAGGCAATAATCTCTCTGAAACAGTTTTCTTAAAATGATGAAGCCTTGGAAAACTGCCTCTGTCTCTGCATCATCTGAGGAACAGCAATAATTTTAGTTACAGCCCAGCACAGGAGAGTAGCTTCTGCCTGAGCAGCCTTCATTTGCCTCAGCTAATGGGCTTGCTAAAAGATTAAATTCTGCCTGTCATAGCAAGAGAGATTTGGGAAAGAAGACCAGGAACTCCATTGTAGTGAGCCTTGTATTTCAGCTGCAAGTGGGAAAAATAGTTGGGAATAATGGACAGACTGAGGTTTAAAAATGAGTAGAGCAAAGCTAACTGGAAGTGAAGAGAGAAATCTCTGGAAGTGATGTAAAGAAGGTTGCTGAAGGTATGAGACAAATTCAAAGAGAGGATACAAGAGTGGGAATAAGAAGCCATAGATAAAATTTAGCGCTTCTGTTTTGTCCGTGGCCATGTATAGCATCTCTGAAACTATTTTAAATGTGAATGTCAGTGTAACTATATTTCTGTCTTTGCCTTATTTTTTTTTTCCTAAATGATTCAGTGTTTTTTTCAGAGAAACTTTAAACTACTAAAATCTCCAAATTGCAGTGTTCTTCCACTTCTTATCTATGCCATCTCACAGACTTGTTTTGACCTTACAGGGTCTAGACTGCTCAATCTTCAGACAGATCTTTTCACAGACCTTTTTCTTCTAGTTAGCCCTCTTTTTCCATTGATAGCTGAAAATATCACTAATGACATTGAAACTGATTCTGATATTACTATAACAATGATGACACAAGTCATCAAACCTGTTGAGGATAACAGAGGTCAGGCTTTGCCTGCTGATAGATATCTCCATGATTTAGAATCATAGAATACTTTGGGTTGGAAGGGATCTCTAAAGGTCATCCAGTCCAGATCCTCTGCAGTAAGCAGGGACATCCTCAACTAGAGCAGGTTGCTCAGAACCTCATCAAGCCTGGCTTTAAATGTTTCCAGGGATGGGGACTCTACCTCCTCCCTGAGTATTCTAGTATTCCACCATCCTCATAGTAAAGATCTTCTTCCTTACGTCTAATATAAATCTACCCTTCTGTAGTTTAAAACCATTGCCTCTTGTCCTATCACTCACTGCATGCCCTTGTAAACAGTCCTACTCCAGCTTTCTTGTAGCCTGCCTTCAGGTACCAGAGGGCTGCTATAAGGTCTCTCCGGAGCCTTCTCTTCTCCAGGCTGAACAGTCCTGGTTCCCTCACCTTGTCCTCACAGGAGAGGTGCTCCAGCCCCCTGATCATCTTTGTGGCCCTCCTCTGGACCCACTCCATCAGGTCCATGTCCTTCCCATGTTGAGGGCTCTGGAGCTGGATGTAGTACTAGAGGTGAGGTCTCACCAAAGCAGAGGAGAGGGGCAGAATCACCTCTCTTGATCTGGTGTCCACACTTCTTTTGATACAGCCTAGGATGTGATTGGCCTTTTGAGCTGCAAGTACATGTTGGCTCATGTCCAGCTTCTCATCCACCAGAACCCCCAAATCCTTTTCCACAGGGTTGCTTTCCAACACCTCATCCCCCAGCCTGTATTGATAATCAGGATAATTATCAATTACACGATAAGGATATCCCTATTACAATAAGGATATGGATGTGCTGGAATGTGTCCAGAGGAGGGTCACGAGGATGATCAGCAGGCTGGAGCACATCTTCTATGAGGACAGACTGAGAAAGTTGGGGTTGTTCAGTCTGGAAAAGAGAAGGCTTTGGGGAGACCTCTCTGTGGCCTTCCAGTATCTTAAGGGGGCCTACAGGAAAGCTGGGGAGGGACTTTTTAGGCTGTCGGGAGTGATAGAACTAAAGGGAATGGATTAAAACTAGAGGTGGGTAGATTAAGATCAAACATTAGGAAGAATTTCTTCACCATGAGGGTGGTGAGACACTGGAACAGGTTGCCCAGAGAGGTGGTGGAGGCCCCATCCTTGGAGGTTTTTAAGACCAGGCTGGATGGGGCTCTGAGCAACCTCATCTAGTGGGAGGTGTCCCTGCCATTGGCAGGGTTGGAACTAGATGATCTTTAAGGTCCCTTCCAACCCTGACAATTTTATGATTCTATTATTATTCTGACCCAGGTGCAGGACCTGCATTTGGTCTTGTTGAACCACATGAGGTTCACCTAGACCCACTTCTTCAGTTTGCCTAGGTCTCTCTGGATGACATCCTGTCCATCTGGTATATTGACCACAACACTCAGCTTGATGTCATCTGCAAACTTGATGGTGGTGCACTCAATCCCGCTGTCTGTATCATTGATGGAAATATTAAACAGTACTGGGCCCGGTATGGACCCCTGAGGGACACTGCTTGTCACCAGTCTCCATCTGGAATTTAAGACATTGACCATTATGCTCTGGATGTGACCATCCAGCCAATTCATTATCCACTGAACAGTCCACCCATCAAATCCATATCTGTCCATCTTAGTGAGGAGGATGTTGTAGAGGACTGTGTCAAAGGCCTTGCTGAAGTCCAGATAGATGACATCTATCACTCTTCCCTTATCCACTGATGTAGCCACTCCATTGTAGAAAGCCACTAGGTTGGTCAGGCAGGACTTGACCTAAGTGAAGCAATGCTGTCTGTCTCTGATCACCTCTGTGTCCTCCATGTGCCTTACCAGGCTGCCTAGGAGAATCTGCTCCATGATTTTCCCAGGCACAGTGGTGAGGCTGACAGGTTGGTAGTTCCCAGGGTCCTTTTTTGTATCCTTTTTAAAAATGGGTGTAATGTGTTCCTTCTTCCAGTCACCAGGGAATTCACCCGACTGCAAGGGCTTTTTGAATATAATGGAGAGTGGCTTGGCAACTACATCAGCCAACTTGCTCAGGACTCTGGGATGCATCTTCTCTGGTCCCATAGGCTTGTCTATTTTCAGGTTACACAGGTGGTCATGAAGCTGATCTTCACATACAGTGGGAGGGACTTTGTTCCCCTGGTCCCCACCTTGTGGCCTTTTAACTTGGGAGGTGTGGGGAGAGAGGTTGCCAGTGAAGACCAAGAAAAAAAGTTTTTGATAACATCAGCCTTATCCTCCCTCATCTTTTGTTACCAACTTGCCAGTCTTGCTCATCAGGGGAGGTACGTTTTCATTAACCTTCCTTTTCTCATTGACCTACCTGTAGAAGCCCTTGTTATTCTTTGTATCCTTTGCCAAGTTCATCTCCAGTCATGCTCTGGCCTTCCTGACCTCATGCCTTTAAAATGGGGCAGCAGCTCTGTACTCTTCCCAAGATACCTGTCCCTGCTTCCACTGCCTGTTCAGCTCCTTCTTGCCTTTTAGTTTGACCAGCAAGTCTCGGCTCAGCCATGCTGGTTTCTTCCCTTCCTTGCTTGATTTCTTACACCTGGAGATCAAGAGGTCTTGCACTCTATGGAAAGTGTCCTTAAAGGTTTGCCAGCTCCTTTGTCCCTGAGGACCATTTCCCAGGGTGTCCTATTGACTAGCTCCTTGAGGAATTGGAATTTTGCTTTCCCGAAATTCAGGGTCCTGACTGTGCTCCTCATTTGACTCGTCTCCCTTAGTACTGTGAATTCCACCAGTGCATGATTACTGCGGTTCAGCTTGCTTCCAGTCTTGACATCCCCGATGAGTTCGCCTGCTTTGGTGGCCAACAGATCCAGTATTGCATCCCCTCGGGTAGGGGTGTCTGTTTCTTGTCCTAAGAAATTATCCTTGAGGCACTCTAGGAGCCTCTCAGGTTGCCTACAGCTTGCTGTGCAAATTTTCCAGCAGATGTTGGGATGATTGAAGTCCCCCAGGATGACCAGAGCCTGTGAGTGAGATGCTTCCTGTAGCTGGAGGACAAATGCTTCAGCAGTAGGTTCCTCTTGATAGGGCAGCCTGTATTAGACTCTGACCACAAGGTTCCCCTTGTCTTTATCTCTAATTCCTACCCATAAGCTTTTGACTTGCTCCTGGATATTATTTAGGGACATCTCTTCACACTCTATTCATTTCTTAACATAGAGGGCAACACCTCCGCCCTTCCTTCCCCTCCTGTCCTTTCTGAACAGCTTGTAGCCATCGATAGTCACACTCCAGTCATAGGATTTATCCCCTCAAGTTTCAGTAATGGCCACTGTGTTGTAACCTTTCAGCAGCACAGTAGCTTCCAGCTCTTCCTGTTTGTTCCCCATGCTGCGTGTGTTTGTGTGGAAGCACTTCAGCTGGGCAACTGGCCATGTCACCTTCTTAGAGAAGCACCCCTTAAATCCCTGAAAGTGTTTTCCTGATGTTTCCCTGTGGCCCCTATTACCTCAGGAGCCCCTGGGTCATCTCTGTGAGACTTGGCTGTGCTGCTGTGTCCCCAACATGCCTCAGGGCAACAGGTGGCAAATAATTTGTTTAAATTGTGTATCTCTGTTTACATAAATCCAACATATTTGATAGCTGAATTGTTCCTGAGGATGAAGTCTTGCATTCACTTTTCACCCAGAAAGTTGCTGTTGGGGGTTTTTTATAACGCATGCAGGGAACCTTCAGGGAAAAGTGTTAAAAAGCAGCAAGTAGCAACATTTATTGTGTTGATTTATTTGATTAAATAAGTAATAAAATTTTCATAGTTGAGAAAGTATAAAATAATGTTTCTAATAATAAGATTTACAATATTTCTGATCCTAAACTATATTTTCATTGCCATTTTATTTCCATCATAAAAATTCTACTTTATCAACCCCAGAACAATAGAGGGAGGACTCTTGAAGCATCTATTTTCTCCTTATGTTTCTCTGGTTACATTATACTCATTTATTACTCATGGACCATCCATGTTGTTTATGTCTAAAATTTTATCTAGAATGCTAAAGCACAGTCTGTTGAATTCTCAGAAGGTCAATTTAAATAATAACTACTTTATTACAACTTCATTGGTATTAGCTCTTTTAATAACCTGACAAGTGTGCCCTGCCATACAAGATAGCTGTGCATATGTAGATGGAAACAGTTGTACAACTTAGCAGGAAGGGGTAAATTGCACAAATGACATTATTATATATGGGAAGAAAACGAGGGCAATTAATTGCCCTAACACCTGACAAAAGGAGATGGAATATCTGGCCTCAGAGTCTGACCTCTGGTTTAGACATCATTAGAAATGATGATATCAGAATGCAGAAGGTTAAAAGTGAAGTTGCTTTGCTTTACAGCAATCAGATATACAAAATACTTAAGTATTTCAGAAGGTAGGTATTTGAGGGCTTAAAGTTAAAGCTAAAGAACATCACACACTGCTAGAAAACAGTTTGTCAGCAGTCCAAAGTATACTTAAATAACTGGGTCGTTATTTGCTGAGCAGCAGTATAATTTCCATCTCACAGAAACCAGCTAATAGTCCTGCCTTGTGCCTCCAGGCTCTTTAGAGAGCAGGGAGTCTTGAGACCAAGAGCAGCAAGTTGTATTTCAAGCTTTGAAACTCCTGCACTTAACCTGCTTTTTTTTCTTAATTCCCATTTGTTCCTTTGTATCCATTAGATTGTCAGGATACTCTTATCTGCAAATCTTTTGAAAAGTTCCAGCTCCAGAGCAAACTCTGTCCTTTTATCCTCTGTAAACAAATCAGGTATCACAGTATCCATAGTGATATTTACTTACTCAGGAATCAGGACTGGTGGCTTGAAGGAAAACTTAATTTCAGATATGCTAATCATTTCATCAGTAGTGGAAAACCTCTTAAAAATTACAACAGTCTCAAGGGCTGTATCAACAGACAAGAAGGTAATCACATCAATTTAAAGCATGTTTAATATATGTTATGTTTAAACTAGTATGTTAAACTTTATCCAAGAATTATGTTGCCAGTAGAGCACCTACTAAGGAACTAGTAAGGAACGTGTAAAGATTTTTGAGAATTTCAAGAACAAATTAAAGGAACGTTTCATGTGAAGATGCTGATGTAATTATATCCAGTCTTGAGTTATCTCAGTAAACAGGTACCTACTCTCTATTTCTTTCCAATAACATCTGACAAGATGGAAATACAAAGATTTGAATCTGTATTTTATCTCAGCTTTAATCATCAACATGTAATAATACATTATAAACTGTATTTCTTACTTGCCCTGTTGATAGTTCCAAACATATGCTGAAGAAACATTACAGAAATAAATGAGAACCTACTGGTTAGATGAATGTGTGACCCAAGTCAGTGGTAAGAGAAGGAAAGGAAACACCCTCCTCCAAAGAAACTACGTATAAACTCCCTAAGTTTTGTGGCTTCTAGTTTTGAATGAACAGCAGCAACATAATATTTGAAAGAATTAGGCTGAATATCTGATATCCAGCTAGGTCTGGAAGGAGGTTCTGAGATAAGCAGATGTTTGAGAGAGCACTGAGAATCATCGTATGTCATCTGCAGCAGTGGCTCTCTACAGGCCATATCTAGTCGCTGGGATTTAGGCTTGTAAGTATGTAAATCACAGCCATGGTGTGTAGACCTCCAAGAAGCTTTGTGAGATCCCTTGAGTGAAATTGCTGAGGTGGCTTTTCTTGTCCCTCAAGAACACCAGTCTGTAACACAGGGGAGTGCTGCTGTTTTCTTTTCTGACTAGGGAAACTATAAAACTTCCATTCTTAAAATAGAGCATTTGCCAAAATTATTTGCTGGATCTAAATCCAACTCAGGCTGATGAAGGAACATCAGAAAATAAATTGCTATAGAATGTGGCATGATGTATGAGAGGAGAGGTAGGGCAGTGTCCCTCACAGCGTTTAAAACTAAAGCAAATGAAGCACAGGTAGAAGTTCAGTGGAAAAAAGTATTTTATTGTGAGGGTGTTAGGATCAACTGATCTGATAGGTCTGCTCTGCCTGTGATTGGTTCTTTGGTGGTCTCCCTTCTTGTTGTACTGTTTTCTCTTAATTCAACACCTAAATTCCAATTTGCTCTTAAAAAGACAATAGTTATTAACTATAAGTTCATTAGGCATGTAGTTCTGATGAGAATGATAATGCTTTTAAAATTACCCCTAACTGCTAGAATTTCACACATCCAAGTTAACTAGACTTGAGAGGTTCCACAGAAAAGCACTGAAAGGCATTCCATGTCTACACAAAGATGACATTTTAAGATACAATTCTAAATATATAATTTTCTTTTACCAAATCTAAAAATGAGTGTTTTCTATTATCCTAATGATAATAAATTGCTATAGTTATTCCAGAAACAGTAAATCAAATGAGCAAATAATCTTTAGGAAAGCCACAGGTGGTCTTTGGTGAAGTATTTATGATTTTGATTCAAGAGAACAATATTTTTTAAGTTTTGAAGAAACACAGAGGCATTGTTCTGAAGAGCAAAACCAGATTTTCCAAGTAAGCATGTGTCCAGAAAGCCACGGGGCCGTACAGCTGTGACAGACCTTAACAACAAAAGTAAGATTTTTACTGCCTATTTATTAGACAAAGGAAAATATGCAACTGACACTGGGTGAATCATAGATTTCCTTTTATTCTATGCATAGATTTTTATTATCGGTGATGATACACATGATGGCAGGAATCCAATATGGCATTTGAAACCCCAAGCAAGTATGTGGGCAGACTTCTAAGAACAAGAACGTTTTTAATGATTTTTCTTATTGTTGTGTACATTCAGTATGGAAATCAATTTAAGAAAAAATGAAGTTCCACAATACAAAATAGTATTGCTATATTCCTTTCCAGACTTGCCCTGTGCTTCAAACATCTCGTAAGCATTACAGAGATGACACACTTTTATTCCATGCAGTTATAGTTAACCTGTAACAATGCTATTTCAGCCTTGCCTGTTTGCTGGATGCATTAGCAATTTATGATGTAAATCTCTGCATAAATGGTCACATGTAAGTATAGAGGCTCATTGGAGGTAGCCTTTATTCTAGGTTGTGAACTTAGTGAAAACTCTGAGTTACTCATGTGTTTATGCCTTGTATGACCAACAGATCCATTTATTTTGTCTGATGTGTTTCTGCTTTTGAAGTTTAAAATGTATTTTTTATATATCTATTTGGTGTATTTAAGTCAGGAGTCATTCATTCAGGTTTCCTTTCAAAATGAAAAACTCTCACTGACCTGATAGCAGAAATTAGCGTGGATTTGTCCTAATGTGATCACAGTATGTGATGTGGTAAGTACAAGCCACTGTCTACATGCAAAAGTAAAGTTCATGTCATTAGGTCAACTTTTAAAGCCTCCCCATTTTGGATTTCACAGTGGAATAAAATAATAGCCACTCCAAGCCCAGCTGAAGTACACTATGTACAAACAACAGGTGTGCTAGGTAATTGTTTTCGCATCATGGTGCGTATATGACACTCTGTAACTCCCAAATGAAATGCCAAAAGAATGCATAAAATTAAATGATTCAAAGATTTAGAGGGGTGCTTCTTGTTGTGATGAAAGTGGGAATCTATTGGAATTCTGAAGCAGTATAGAAATATAACCATTATTAGTACAGATGTGTCATTTTCTTCTTACTGCATGAATGGAGCTAAGTATGTAGTTTTGTTTTCTTAAGACTCTGAAAATCAAATGAAGGATAACTATGCAAAAGTGTGTGTATATGAAGCAACAATAGATAAAGGATTAATTTTGTCTGTTATTACGCTCAATACGTATAAAACTTCATTTATATTTTACTTTATAACTGGTTTTGCTACTGTTATTTGAGTGTAGTGGCACTGCAGAAATGAAGCAATGTGGAATTATGGCCTTTTTACTTAAAAATAGGTGTGCCAATAAGTACTCTGCTTGGTAACATTTAAGATGTTAAAATTTTATCAGGTCAATGTAGTTTGCTAGTAATTTTAAATTACACATTCTATCAAGTGAAAAAACTAACATTATGCTGAATAGTTTTTAGCATCTAAGATTACTCAATAGGTATTTTCTGTTACCATCTGTTATGGAAAAAAACTTTTTCCTGTGATATACTTCGTATGTTTTATATACTCTTATGGATGCTGCACTTAGAAGAAAGGGCTGGTAATTAGAACAAAATGTTACTTGTAATGAATCATAAAACACCTACTGAAGCAACCTCATCTTTTAGTATTGGATTTTACTAATGCTCTCCTTTGTTTCCCAAATGACCTATCTTCTTTAATGATGGTTTGGGTACTGGTAAGATTCAAATCCTCATCCAGAGGCCATGACACTATTGACTAAATCTCTGTTGACTTCGCTGAGAATGTGAAATACTGTATTGCAAGATAAAATCAGCACGTAGGTGCTCAATGAAACTGAAGAGTCCATTAGTGGCTTAACTCTTAAATTACCATCTGGGTATCTCTCTGATAAGGACAAGCTAAAAGGAAAAGTTACCTTTGTCATTAAATCTTTAACAATGTGATACTGACAGTCTTGAGTCTTTCTGTATTTTTAGCATTTTTAGATTGCATTCATGCTCATTTCTTCCTCTGGATGTGAGCAAGATATGTTTCATTAGTCACTAACCGATGTCTGGGTGCAGGGAGGAGCAGTGATTTGTCTGTGTCCTGTGTGCATTACAAGGGCATCTTCAACCTTATGAATTAAACTCCATCTTATTGCATTAGAAGTATGGAAACCAGTCAGCTGAAGTAATGATATCTTGAATAAACATCAGTGCTTTAAAAATCTCAGTGGTACACCCACCCTTCAGTTGATCTTTCTGGTGTACAGTTACAGAGATGAAATTCTTAATTTTGTAGTGTTTTGATACTAAATTTTTATATTCAGTCATATGAAAGCAGAAATGCTTAAGTTTCCTATTACTGTTAACTCCATTTTTCTCTCTAAACAAACCATGTGTACTTTTCCTGTACAGTAGATAGGCACAGGCACAGGTCTAGGCAAAATAATTATGGATTATAGATACTGCAAGTGTGAGCATGAATGAGAGATTAGCACTGTATTTTAGAGACTCACTTAAATTTATTCCACTAAATGGTCCTTAGGAGGCCTTGACAATAATTAGAAATATGGGTACTCTCAGCTCTGTTACCAGTCTTCACCAGTTCAAGGGGGAACAACAAATGGAATTAACCTTTAATTTAGGTCTTTAGGTTCTTCATGCACACGGGACCAGTCTTTCCAGTGTTCAGGCATTGTGCTCTCTTCTGAAACTCTGGCTCATTATTTGGTGCCAAACTGGGAGCTGACCCCTTTTGAAATTCCCGTATAATACCTCCTAAACCCTGCTTTTATCTACCCTGAAAAAACGATCAATTCACGAGGGCACAGATTCCTAATCAAATGTTGGCACTGCTTCTTCTGAACACAGACAGCTGCCGAAAGGGTTTGCAGCTACTGGCCATCTATGCTGGAAGTAAAGCTCCCATCTGCCCTGTGTCTGGGGCCAGGCTGTCTCAAGCACTGGCTGCAGGGTGGGAGAGGGGTCCCTTCAATGTCATTGTACGCCAGGGCCTAGCAGGTCCAAGGTCCACGTCCTAAACGGTGCTTTGAGGGCACTGTACCTTTCCATGCAAGAGCCCAGTTTGGCTCAGAACAATGATTGACATTTCTCATTTCTTGGTATTCCTCCTGGCGACAGCTAAAGGAGGGAGGTACAGATGAATGTGGACAGGGCAGGTCTGTATCCTCATAGCATAAGTCCAGCATGGTGCACCATCCTTGTTGCTGCCAGCACTGGCTCTTCCACCTCACCTGTGTTTCAGCCTTACTAAGATTTCTTAGCTTGCATGACCAGCCTGAGTGCAAGATCCTCCTGCGGTTTCTCACTGCTCTAGAGTAGGTCAGTGGAATTATAGAGTTCTGAAGCCAAGATCTGAGATGTCTGTTCAGATTGTCAAGTCTTCAGAGTTGTACTCTGTCCTTCACACAAGCCATATGATTTTTGTGAATCAGAATAAATGTTGCAGAACTTGAACAGCCATTTGGAGGTCTTATGGTTGGATTTGAGACTTTCAAGAATGAAGTAACACCACACATGCACACTGTGGCCCTCTAGAAGCTTTATATCTGAAAAACGGCAGAAGTTTGGGAAATCTATGGGATGATTCCTGACCAGGCAGAAATTCTTTTAATTTCAGTATAAAAAGTGGAGCCAATAATTCTTACCAGCTGGGAATCTGCCAACTTACTCTTTCGAAGCCATACCTCAAGTAAGTTCTTTGAGGAAAACGGATAAAGTACCTCATATCCAGGTATGCAAGAAAACCTTCTTAAACAATCTTTCTTTATTTGAAATTATTCTGTCAGAGCCCAAAACAATGCATTACAGTTGGAGAGAAAATATAGATTTAAAAGCCTAAAACTGATAAAAGTATTTCTTGAAATCCTCCTCCTACTTTTAAATTCCTCTCTGCCCACCTGAAACAACAATAGTACACACACACACAAACAAACAAACAAACAAAAATAGCGGAGGGATGGAGAAACCTTTTAAATGCATAATACTGAAGCAAGGAAAATATGGCTTGTTCAACATTAACCTTGACAAATTCATGCTCTTGTCATTTAAATGAATGAACCTTTCCAGTGTCGAGCTTACTGGACCTTGGGAAACAGTAGAGAGGAAGGACTGTAAAAATGATGCTCATTACTCTTAAATTATTTTTCTGAGTAAATGAATTATTTCAATGAAATCCAAATAAGGATGAATCTGCTCACTTGAATCACCTGTTCACAGCCAATGAACTTCTGTGTGAGACAGTGCTTACCCTCCTTGGTTGCCTTGTATCGATCTAAAACGTCTTCCCTGAGCCTTCTCTCTCCTTTTCCTCCTACAGGCAAAAGGTTAGAGTTAGATAATAGTATTAATTTTCCAGACATCTGCACATGTTTTAATAGCCTTTAGAAGGTTTGAAATGGCTTCTGTTTGACCACCACGGGGCTGAAATGCCATTAAGACTTGGATTGTAGCAATACATAACAATCATAGCCTGGTAGTTCAACCTGGCAATAAAAAAGCTAATTTATTTTATCAGAGATTTAAATTAATGTGGTGAACTCCTCTCTCAATGGGAGCTGTAACACCACTCTTACAAAAATACCATGGTCCTGCATATTTTCAGAACCAGATAAAACAGTGGCAACAAATGTTGTGGATGTATTTGTTCTGGGTGCTTTTTCTGTATTTCCGTGTGTGCTTGTGAGTTTACTTAATACTACTTAGCATTCCAGAGACCATTTTGGTTTTTTCTGTCATATCTTCATTCATAACCTCTTATTTTTTCTACCATCTGACTCATAGATTCAGCAGGAAGAAAGTGATTAATAGATCCGGGGCAGTCTCCAGTGTTAGCCCTTATTATTTTTTTTACCACCCTCAGAAGTGGTATTTTCTTGTGGGCAAAAATTATTACTGGTTAGGTAAATTGAGTTTAAAATATCTTTTAAAATAGACATATGTAGTTACAAAGGGTATTTCTGAAAATCTGTGAAAGAACTATTTAGAGCTCAGACAGTTTTCATTTCCAAGTATATGCTAGAGGAAAGCTTCAGCTTATCCCATTATAAAGTGATAAAGCAGCATTTGATGGCAGCAGCTTCTGTGATAAAATGATCATGGCAGCACTGAGAACGAATCTAATAAGGGAATTGATCTGTAGATTCCAATTCTGTAAGAGCCAACATCGATCAACATAAATGTCAATAACAAGATCATACTGAGGTCTGCCTAATTCCTTTAGATGATTTTGGGGCATAGTCAGAAAGTGAATGTGAAAATGGATTTTAAACCGTAGGAATCACACAGACAAAAATTATGTTGTGCTGTCAGGAATATCACTGACTGTCATAGTATCAGCAGTTTAGCAGTGTGTTAAAATTAGTGAGTAGCATTTAATCAGATAACAATTGATAATGCAATGTCTGTTGTATAAGTGTGAAATATCAGTACTTTTCATCTGTGTTTTCATGTTAAAGTGTTTCTTAAATACAGTGAAATAATAAAAAACAGCCCATCTTTTTACTGCTAAAGCATCAATAGCATGTGTAGGGCATGCCATAAAATATTAATGGTGTAGTTCTTCTTTGTCACAGGAGTTCTGTATAAAGTTGTTTCCTAAACTGATTCTGACCATGCTGACGTGTTAAGAAAAAATGGTTTTGTTAGTGAGCAATGTAACGAGAGAAGGTGTCAGGATGTGCAGGTTTCTCTCTTTCACTCTTTGATGTTCCCATAATTCATAACACCTGTGTGATGTTGGCACTCATTTAGCAAAGTGGCATTGACATGTTGTTTAGTATTAGATCAACAGAAACATTTTTACAAAAAGCATTCATTGTTTTGTACCAAATTAATAAGAAGCAAAATACAGATACATGCTTACTAAGAGGCTCGACTCTTCTCACAAAATTAGTTACCATACTCCAAAGAGTCTTCCATGCGATAGCTCATTGAAAACATTTATTTCATTATTTACCTTCTGACTAGCAGATTATGAGGCCATTGATGTAAACTGTTGACTTTACAGTAATTACAAACCACAGGGAACTTTATACGTACACTTTCTTAAGAAATTAAACCAGCTCATGTTATTATTACTTACAGACCCCTACCGTAGTGTTATTAAAATGAGAACTAACACTTTGAAGTCTCAGAGCTTGAAAACACTGATAGAGTTACAAAATGAAAACTCGAATCAGAGAGGATTACTTTATGTCTTTCAATGTAACTTCTATTTAAAGCAGTTTATAGAAATTTATAAAACTAAGGGATTTAGAAGAGGAGTAATTTTAGGCTTACATTAATGTTGTCAACTGTCTGAAGAATACAGAAAGATTATGTTATTTATGTTTGTGCATCAAACGTCTGCTTAATATCTCCCAATTTATACCCAAGGATATTAAGTTTCCAACCTTCTGAGTTACTTTGGAATCTAATTCACTGTTTTTTGCCATCTCTGGATGGCTCAACAATAACAGAGAGCAGCAATCCTGGAAAATCTGAAGCAGACACGAATTAAACATTTGTATTATTTTTTGTGTTGGATTTGCCTTGTTAACAGGATTTTCTGATGTAGTTTTAGCACCCTAATCTTCCAAACAAATGTTTGTAATATCATACCCTTGTAGTTTGTCTTGGATGTTGTCAGTTAAGTCTCAGTAAACTCGCCTGGAGGATTTGCCAGCAAAACTGACAAACCACAATTAATAATGGGTTTGAATTTGAAGTCTGTCATCTTCTGTATCACCAGGCTTCTAGGTTTTTTAGCAGTCAGCCTAGTAGGAGGGAAAAATAACAAAAATATTACATTAGAACTTTCATGGAAGTATTTTCATTAGATTAATGGAAAATTCAAATCCACTTGATGAAATTTCTGGTATAGCTGGGAACTTTTTTTTTTTTTTTTACTAAGAACTTATTTAGCTTACTGCAACGTATTTTACAGTTAATCCTTTAATATTCATTTCGTGTGTAACTCTTCCTCCTGTGACCACTGAGCAATACTGCACATTGGTGATCATTTCCTGCATTTTACACAGCTGTAGGTAAACCAAATAAATAACAGTCTCCAAGTAGTTGCTCATACCACTGTCAGAGTTATCCTGGGGTTCACTTAATGTGTATTAACACCCTCCTACCACCAAAAAATAAATTCAGCCAGTGATAGTGGTATGTCTCCTGTGGTATAGCTGTTCAGAATCCTGCCAGCAACATAGAGGGCAAACTAATTTTAGTTAACCGGTCAGGCAGACCTTAAGAGCAAGCAGAATACTTAATATCAAAGACAACGTACATGCTGGTACTAAATACAGTGGGGTATTGTTGTTTTTCCTGTTCCAGCCTGAGCTGCATGCTTTCACCAAATATCGGGTATCTTCACTAACAGCTTGGTCTGTTGGAAGTGACCCTTTAGTAACAAAAGCATAGTCTAGTGCAATGCATTAGCTTTACAGTCAGAAGTTATATGTTCTTGCCTGCACAGAGGTGTATTAATAGCTTCTAGAGGCCTAAGAAGTGATGAGCATATAATTATTTTGGGTAAGGGAGGAGTATTTTAAATGGTCAAAGGCTGTTAGTTTCTCACGCCAATTGTAGCCCCAGCCCTGTGCACGGTTAAACATGGGCCAGAAGCAGGAGAAGAGAGTTACTTGACAAGTTGACTGCATATGGCATGTTCTAGAGGTCTCCTGTACCTAACTCTTGTCATCTACATTGCGGAGCTTTATTCACTTTCTCTAGAGGATGTTCTGCAGCAAAAGAGCAGGGCCAGAAGAGAGCTGTGGTTTGCTCCTGTGCTTTCCTGATACTTTGCCATTTTCTTTTCTTTGGCTTCTTGATGCAAAATTTTGGTGCTTGGGGAAATGCACAAGTCAGATTGAATGGTCATGGTTGCTATATGTGACTCTAAATATTCATTGCAAGATAATCTCATGCAGTAAAACCGGTAACAAACATGTAACAGATTTAATAAATAAATAAAAGATATAAATGCAGAAGAATTGTTCATCTGTCATGTTACTACCAGTGAACAGGAACATGGACTCAGAACGCTACCCTGGTGCTAAGAGCAAGAAAAAATTAGTGTCTGAACCTAGTGTTTCTTCCTTTGAAAATGCTAATCTATTTTTTTACCCCTAGGATTTACAGGTGGGGTTTTTTTATTTTCTTATCCTTTAAAGCTTTATCTCTTTTTAAGGCACTTAGGAAAATCTAGAGACATACACCTATATGGGTCTTGTTATGTAGATTATGAGGCAAGGCCATGTTTTATTCTGAGAACTGGCACCAAAAAAAATCACATTAAATGTTTACTTCTAGGCAGAAATACAAAAGTATGATTGTGCCTAGGGGACCATATTTAATGTAAAAAGCACTGCTGAAAAATGGCAAAAAGGACAGGAATGCTTCTTAAAGACACACTGTTTTCTGAACCACCATAATGCTGAAGTTCATGTTGGTCTAAAGTATGAGAAATAGCCACAGTCAGAATTAGCTTCACACTGTTAGGATAAATGATGATTGCAAAGCAAATTATAAGAGAATTAGAAGGGAAAACACATGGCTATTTCCACAGTGAAATGCCCTTGAAATTACCTTAACGGATAGAAGTATATAAAGGAATCTGGAATGGCATATACCATGCACAAGCGCTCCACTGGGAAGCTGCCTTTCTTCGCATGCACTAAGCAGCTGGAAAGATGAAGGCAAGTTCCTAACCAAGCTGGTTACCTGGTGGAAAGTGCTCAGTATGACAATTGCTATTGCCATTATAAACTGTGAAAATGGAAGGAATAATTTTCTTTTACTACAAAGCTAAGCAGTGATGGCCGTGAAGTTCTGTTTATAGGAAGTGAATAGTATGAAAGTAGGACATAATTCTGAATTTTCTATTAAATATCTAACTTCCGAGAGCTGAAAAAATTATTATAATTTTATTTTCACTGCATCAATTATATACAACAAAACACCAGGCATTGCTGTAGGTACACAGTATAAAATTGCAAGTACATTTCCTACGTTAGTGATTATTAGAATTAAATAAAATGGAAGCATCTATTTGCAGCTTTCCCTTTTGCTTTGTATTTAGCTGTTTACTGTTGACAACCACTTGGTCTACTCTCTTTAAAAAGCAGAATTACCATATGTCAAAAGCATATGTATTACTAACTCTGATTTCTCTAAAGGCAAAATCTATTTCTGCCTTAAGAGGCTGTATTATTTTTTCCTTAGCTATACTTAACCTTCTCTTTTATTTCAGAGTATTTAGTGTGCACTTCATACTTTGAATAGTGCATGTTCTTAATCTAGGTAACTTCTGATGAAGGTGAAGGATGTTCTCCAACTGAACATCCCCTCTGCAATGTATCTAAGGACTGAAAAAAAAATTAGTTTTATGAAATATTTCTGCATAAACTAATGCTATGTAAATTGCATGCCTATTCATATTTTTTTTTCTTTCTTTAGTCTGCTGTCTTCTGTGGTGTAATGGAAATGTAGTATTGAGTACTATTTCTGTAAGACCTTTGAAACTAAAGCTCATCCTAGATGTGATTAATTCATAGCTGCACTCTGCTTCTGGTGGATATGACAGTTAAAGATGAACAAGGGAAGAGGAAAGTGAGACAGATCAGCTGATTGTGAAAAAAAAACAGCTAGAAAGAGCTCTTGTCTTTCAGGAGTCTCTGTCACAGCTGTAAAGAGTTCACCATATCAGCACTTTTCTTGGGTTGCACTTTTTTTTTTTGGCACATTTTTGGTGGAGTTACTAAGACTTAACTCATTTAGTACAACAGGACTAGAACAGGGGCCTTGGTGGTGCTGACTCTGGACTTGAGGAGAATCTTCTTTGCGCAGAGAATTACTAAAAGTGAGTGGTGTGAAGGCTGCAGAAAAGTTGTTGCCTGCCAGTCCAATTACAATGGTCGGGCTATATAGAAGAGCACTCCAGAGCATGCCTGTTTGGGTCTGTGATGCCCCAGATCACAGCAAAGATGGAAAGAGACCACATGCACCAAATAAACATTTACGGCTCTCGCGCAGAGCTCCAGGATGAAAATGTCTCCATAGAACTTAGAGAGAGAATTTCTTTCTTGTGAATGATGGACTTTGGCTCATGTGAGAAAAGCAAAGCCAATTGATTTAATAGCAATTAACTCGTCCAATATTGGAAAGCCATGTACAGTTTGGCATAATTCATTGAAAATTGTTCTGGCAATGCTGCAGGCCATTAGATGTTTCAAAAAGGAGATGGGAACTGATAGATACTCTGCACAGATACAGTTAAGAGGCACAACAGTTAGGGGAGTCTCTTGCTAATACTGCCTCATGCCAGCAGCCTTCTTTTATCTTCCTAGAAAGCCTTAATAAGGATGCTGCTGGGGGGGAGGGGGAACTGGCCTACTATTTGATGGATTGGTTATCTGCCTGCCAGATAATTGTATTTCCTATTGCACTTGATATAATAGGTTCCCACCTAAATTATCAATTACTTTGTTTTTATTTTTTTATGGGGGGTTATGGGAGTTAATCTTGACATTGAGCCACAAAGGGCATGGACTTTTCTTCATTAATCTCACAGGTGAAGGAGGAGCTTTTCTGCTACTGATCACAGGCAGGCACAAAGAGGCCCTTTTCTGCTCTGCCCTGGCCTCCGTACCTCTCAGCACCCACTTTCTGTAGAGACAGGAGTCCAGTCTACCTAAGATTTTATGAATTTTCTAGTCCTTTCCTGCCCCGGCAGTACTCAGTACAGGGTAGTTTCCAAGCAATTTGGCCCAGCCTATGCTGTATTCACTTCCATAAGGATATTCTGTTCTGCCCCTGATTTCCAGTTTTATGTGTTCAGAGGAGCCCAGACATTCCACACCATGTACAAATACTGCCCAATTTCCCCTTGTTATACAGGGCACCAACAAATGGGGAAGGTGACTTAAATTTGTAGATGTAACTCCTCAGTTTCTTATTGAAGTATCCATTTAAACTGATGTGATCTTTGCTGTGGAGTCATTCTGTGCTGTGGTCTGCCTTTTGTTGCATTGCATCGTGATAGCATCAACAGTGATTTTAATACTGTACGATTTTCGAGGCAGCAGTAACTCCTTGATCTTGTTGTGTGACTGTCATCTCAAAATAACCATAAAGGACACAGTACATTTTGTGTATCTAAGAAATCACAGAATTAAGATACATAGTTAGCACAATCTGTTCCTTGATTTTAAATGGATCATTAATGAGGGTTTTTTTTAACAAATATTAGTTCTTCCCATTTTTCAGTTAGAAAATGGAGAAGGAAAGAGGAAAAAAAATAAATGAAAAAATTTTCTTATCAGTTTTCTTTTGTAATTGGATGACTTGCTTCAGTGCTATGTGACTATGTTTAATTAATGATCTCAGACTTTGTTATGCTGTTTGTTAATGCTAGTCATTGTGCTGGCCATGCATCTGCTAGCTTATTTGCATATGTGTGGGGGGAATATTCCCAATGTGATGATCTTTTATTTGATACAGAAATATAATCACATTATACGTCTTGAGAAAACACTTTCCTTCTTTGTTAATCATTTCAGTCTGCTGATTCACCTTTGTTATTATAGTTTTACAGATTCATAGACTTTAGCACTGGGAAAAATGATTCAGAGTGTTACCCATATGCAGCCCAGCCCTTCTGGTCACTGAGCCAGTGTGCAGGGCCCCCCATGGGTCCGAGCCCTTTACAGTGTGCTCTGCTGGGCTACCTCTTACCACTGGCCAGAAATTGTTTCTGCTTTCTGCCTGTTCCAGTTGGGCTCTTATGTCTGATACGGGCAATAACAGCAGCTCACTAAATTCCATTGGATGACATTATTGGGGTATATTTAGTTTACCTTATTGAGATGCATATATGTTCCCATCTAAGAAACAAAGTATTTAAAATACCTTGCTGGGAAAATGAGAAGACTGTTTTACAACTGTAAAACTCCTATAGCACTATATCTATGATATTTTTTGTGGGAAAATAAATGTTCAGGTATAAATGTTCATCCATCTCAGGTGTCCCCGATCATTTCTACTGCACAGGTGTGGCTATAGTAACTTCAGCTAAAGTATCTCTAGAAGCAAAAATCAGATGACTGATTTCACTGGAGAAAGTAATTCATTCCTCTGCAAGGAACAAGTACACCAGTTGTTCACAGCGTCAGTGACTCCTGATTCTGAAAACAGTGGAATTCTCTGGTATTGGAATTACTATCAAGAGTAACACGGGTACTAAGTCACTAAATCTGAGTTTGCGAAGGCATTTTAGCTGGATCTTAAATCTTGAACAAACACCTGACAGGATCTCTAGCAATAACACTTTAAAAGGCACACACTGAATAACTAGGTGATAGGCATCACTGATGTTAAAAAAAAACATAGCCTGGATGTAGTTAATATTTATAATGAAAAGCATCTTGGATACTGGGTGTTTGTATCATTTTGATCTAGTCAACAATATATTGGACAAAATATGTTTATACAGAATATTCACCATTGAAAATATTTTCCATAATCTGTCTCCAACTGATAGTACTTCCTGAAGAAATATGGGTACATATGTAACTCTTGAGAAATTATTTCCAGATTATGCTTAGGTTTTTTTTTTTTTATAATTGCTAGATTGTCTGGAGTAGATGCCTGAAGCACAGCATTCAGGTAACAGAGGCTATAGGAATGGCCACCTGCTTTGTTCTCTAATAGATGAATTCCTGCAGTGGGTACCAAGAGAGTGGTCTGGGGAGTAGCTGGTCATAAAATACTGTATGACTGATGTTTCAGGGTCCTGCAAAGAACTGCTTTGCTACTACTCCTAGTGCATAGTGTGGAAGGGCTTTTGTGGCTACTGATTCTTTTTTCCTCTTTGCCTAGGCTTTTTGGATTGACAGGGTGATGAGCCACTCATGCAGCCCTGACAAGTCTCATGGTTTGCATCCTTCACAAGGGTCCCCCTGGCAAGCACCCTGGCAGGGTCTGCACCTCTGAGCTGAGTGCCCCAGTGCTGAGGAGAGGGTAGATGTGTCCTCTCATTTTGCAAGCTTGGAGAATTAATGGCAAAATGAAAAGAGCCTGATCCAAAGTTCTTTTGTTTGGTTGGGTTTTTTTAAGTCCCTTTTCATTGATTTGAATGAACTGTGAGTCAGATCCATACTGCCTGTTACATGATATGTTGGTGGAATGACTGACAAGACTGCAGATATTTCTTCTTTTGAAGTCATTGGCCAAGGCATTCACATAAATCATGGATTTTATTGAAACTGCAATTAAAACAAATCAGGTTTAATGCACGCTGAAGGTCCTAGTAATCAGTGTACAGGTGAACATGGAGGAAAAGGCACAAGCTTAGCCATCCTTCCAAGCAAAACTGAAAAAAGAACTGTGTATATAATCGAACAGCATGTGAATATTAATGCACAATATCTTCTGAGTCCCTAGTTCCCTGATGCAATTATTTTCTTTTCACATTAATTGTTTCTAACAGATGACATTAATGACTTTGAGTTAAAATGTGTGCAAAGGAGGTCTTCAGCAGATCAATGCTGTTTAAAAATAGGGTCACTTCTGCAATCATTCACTCAAAGTGTAACAGCTCGTAAATAAAACAACATTAACACGTTGATTGATTTCTAAATGTTAATTTTGTAGTTCATTTTTATGCTTTTTTCCTGAAACCTGTCAAATTCTATGGATAATGGTGGGACTCTTGCTCATTTGTCAATGTTGCATGTGCAGTAATGATAAGTTGCAAAACTGACTAGAAGAAAAAGGAGAGTTTGTTTTGGATGAAGAATGATTTGTTCTGCAGACAGGAAGTCTTGGACAAAGTAAGCACACAGAGCAACATTTCAAATTAGAACAAATCCTCTTTTACCTGAGGGTCTTCATTTCCCTTGAAACTTAACAGCAGAGTTTAGAATTTTAAAAATGCTGACCTGCTGGATATTTGACAAAATGCTTATGCTTTGCTCCTTCCCTTCTGCCCCCCCAGAAACTCCATTCACGCATCTTAGACCTCTCATCTGGGGATTTGCTTTCAGAAGTAGAACGAAACAGAAGCCTGATGCAATCTCGAACTGCTGATGCTCAGATTCATGTGAGTTTTTGTGCTGTCCTTGTACCCCTCATTTGGACCCCTCCTTTTCGCCTCTGAAGGCTGATGTCAGAGATGAGCCATAAAGCTGATCTCTGAATTGAAACACTGTTGAGGCAGATAACAATACTTCTTCCTTCTGTTCTCTGAAATTCAATATTGTGTCCTCAGTTGATATAGTAAGCAGATAGTGTCACTCTGTGCAAAAGAGCATAAATCTTAGCAATGTCCCCAATATACCTTTTTGGGTATTGATTACATCTCAGAATCTCTGAGAAATGGTCAAGGAGCTTTTTATTAAAGCCCATACACCATATTATTCATCCTACTTTTATGATATATTATGTATGATCTTTTAAAAATTCATGGGCTCTGCAAATTTTTTTTTCAGATGGGGTTAGCTTTGTGCTTATTTGGCAAAACGTTAGCCAGCATGGCTTTCATGTTTCATTGTCAAAGAGAAAAGTAGCTTAAAAAACAAAAGTCACATAAAGATAGTGGGACACAAAGAGGAGAAGAACAGAAGATTGAACCTGTTTGTGCTTTTGATCTTGAAGTATAGGAGCTTCAACAAAAATGTGATCTCCTTTGTAATACATACTTTAATGAAAAGGCATCGTTGCAAAGGTTCAGAAAACTGCTAGCGACCCTTTGCATTATGTGTAATTAAGCCTTCAGGTTAGGTTTTTCTAATATAGAGTTTTGTGTCTTTAATAGTCTGATTCTATCAATTTTCTGTGATTTCTAGTGAAAATTTTGTATTTAAATTGTTATACTACATTCAGGCCTTTTTGCTCTAATTTTGTTAAAGGCAATGACTAAAGAGTCATGGTAACAAAAAATTAAAACTTCACTATGTTAATTAATAGACCCGCATGCAAGTTGAATATATTTAATTAATGCATCATAAACATACTATTCAGAACACTTTCTCTGATAATTTAGAGAATAAAGGCAAATTGCAGGAGAAAATTCAACTTTAGCGGTAATGAATGCAGTCTCTAAATTGGGTAGATATCCTATTTAGGAATCTGCAATGGCATGATACTTTTTGCACATTTTCTCATCTCTTAAACAATTAAGATGATTACAGTAATACACTGTTCTTCTGCTTTGCTTAAATGTCTCAATTTTTCCCATAGCTAAAACTATGGGACCAAGTGCCTTTCTCCTCTCTTCAGGTGCAAAGGAAACAAAGTGAGGGGATGGAAAAGCTCTCAGTCTAGCTGAAGATGACAGGAAGGGAACCAGTGCTTATTAGTATGCTGTGATCTCCTCTTTTCTCCTACAGGATTTTACAGGCATCCTTCCCTTAAACAGTGTAATGACTGGGACATAGCCTAGTATAAAGGGCAGAAATTTGACATGATGTGTTTTCCCAATGCCACTGCTGAAAAGCAAGGAAATAGCCAGAGCAAGCAGACACTGCTGTTGGCCTCTATACAGTCAGCCTTACAGGGAATGATGCCGTCATAGCTGAGGAAGCTGATGAGAGATGGTCTCCCATGGGAACCACTATGTCAGAAATAAAGAGTAATTTGTCTCAACAAAATGAGAAAGTCTGTTTCAAAGCCAAAAACGCAGGCATCAGCCTGCCTCTGATGCTGAAAGACGTATTTTTCCCAGAGCTACTGGATTTAAAGGCTATTCCTCCTGCATCCATTTGACTTACTAGGAGAGCATGTACCAATAACTCCCAGAGGTGAAATGTGCTCTTGCTACCTCTAAATGATTTTCCCATTCATAGGTTTTGCCTGTGACAGAGAATAATGATTTGCCCTGTAGTTACGTTTGTCAAAAACAGAACATTATTATGTCAGTTGAGCAATGAACAGCTGTACTGATGAACTACTCAGCAGTAAAAATTCTGCTGTCTCCCATTTAACTGAAAAAAGGTTCAACCCTAGTAGTAATAAATGGGAGGACATGTGGGAATAAATGGAAGAAATTAGCAGAAGGCCAACAAACATGTTAGTGTATGAGAAGTGCCTACAAACTGAGCATTTTTTCAGAGAGTTGCATGAAGAAGCTGTGCTGCTACACATGCAGTTTTGCTAATTGTTCTGTGGATTCAGTTACTTTAGATTTCTTGTGTCTTCTGCCTTATAAAGGTAAAATTCTCATCTGAGCAAAATTAACTTGGGGTATATCTATGTAGAACAATCAATAAATATTGTTTGAGCTTGCCTTAATGAAATCCAAAGCAAAGTTTTATGAAACAGAGTCATGTCCCTCTGTCTGACGTTCCTGGTAATTAAAAAGATATCTGATTCTGTAAGGAAGCTGGAGAATAGCATAACAGAATGGTGCAGACACTTAACATTAAAGAAGCTCTAACACTCTTAGGCACAACAGTATTAGTTTGAAAACAAATTAAAGGCATCCTAGATACTCCTACAGAGGTTTAATATTTAACCTAAAGTGCTATCTGCTCTTCATTACTCTCTTACTCAAAGCTGGCACTTAGTCACAGTCAGCTGAAATTGCATTTGGAGAGGGGCGATAACTACACAAGTAGTAAAGGCAGCCATAAAGTGTCAATAAATTGCATAAGCAAGAGGCTTCAGCTGTCTGCAAGCGACACAAAGATGGATTGTCCTACGTCAGAGAGTTTCTTAGACAAAGCTTTGAACTAGATAGGAAACCAAAATTAGACTGTAATGGAGAGATTCCATTCTCAGTGGACATTCTGGTTGGGATACTAAATTAATTTACCTTGTCCAGGGTGTACAGCCTCATCTGTTACATTGTAGGGCTATAATGCAGTTGTCAAGATGTACTTGTATTCTTATAACTTTTTTTCTATATCTTACTGGAGCACACTGCTTATGTGCAAAGCATAATTCAAATAGACTTAAAGAGTCTTTAGCAAAAGAAGAGCAGAATACTGATTCAAGAATAAAGAAGAAACCATGGAGGATGGTGTATTTTTCCCCTGACAAATGAAAATGTTAGCAATTTTTATTTAGTTCTCTGTATTAAATTCACCAGATGCTAATGGCATAACAGGAAAGGTGTAAGTACCTTAACTTGCATTTTCTTTGTCCTTCTTAATCAAGGAGAAGTTAAATGATCCACCCATAAGACATTTCTATTTCTTCTCATATTTTAGGAATGCCAGCAGAATGTGAAATCCAGTATACCTGTCTTGAAATGCCAGAGTCAATTAAATACAACAGGTCCTAGCCGCCTGTATCCCCGGAGCAGCTGCAGCAGCAGTGAACTCTCCCTCTCAAGTGCTTGCAGTGAATATTCCAGTGGTTCCTCCTACACTTGGAATGACGGAAAGACATGCAGCAAAAGGGTGAATCTAATTAATTTTCTTCATTGATTAGGTTAAATTCATCTGAAACAAGATTAATGGAAAAGCTACCTATTTCAGATTTTTTTTTCACTTTCTTCTGTCTTTCATATTTAGAATAGTTGCCACTAAACACAGTAAGGGTTCTCTCCCCAATGTCTCTCTCACTCTCCTTCCTCTTAATTTTTTTTTTAACAATTCCTTTATCACTCCAATTTGTTCACAGTTTCCTCATTTATTCTGACATTTAGTCTGTCTTTCACAATCCAAATTCTTCTTCTTCTCTATTTTAATCCTTCCATTCATATTGTTCTTCCTACAGGTTTTCAATGCACTTCAGCCTTCACACCACTATGAAATAATTTATTGAAAAATAACATGGCTATCAATAGCAACAGATGAAATGTAATGTCCTATGCAACTCCTAAATCTCTTTAGTAAAATGGTAACACTTTATATTAACAGCACTTATGAGTAACATGTGGGTTTTGTTTTAACAGTCATCCGTGAGCTGGGATAAAAGAATAAGCATTGGTTCTTCTCTCCCAAGCAACCTTTCAAGTCCTGCAGATGATCTACCTCCAACTCGTATCAAGGAAAACCATATCTTAGAAGGACTGAAGAAATTACAGAAGCAAAAAATATTACTTGAATCACCTTCAGTAATATCAAAATGGGGTTACAAAGATTGCATGAACTCTAATGAAGGAATATATTCCCCCGGAGTTAAATGTGGCAGCCATAGTGAACAGACAAATTGTAAGCCAACGGAGAGAGGAAGTATTTGCAGTGAACATAACAAAACTTTCTCTTATGATTCAGATTCGCACGATGATGCAGATGATGACTCTTCATCCTTACTGTTGCTGCAGGAAGTACCACACAAAGACTGCAGGACCTATTGTAACAAATTAACTCACAGCATTTCTGACAGTCTATTTTACTTGGATCCTAACAGGAAACATTTGACAGAAAGAAGTTCATATTTTAATTCAAAGGAAAGACCTGAAAAATTGACTAGTTTTATCAGTGGATTTCAAGCAGAAGTAATATCATGCACCAGAGCAAAGCTGCCTGACTTACAGTTAAATCAAAGCCATGCTAATACAGGCTGGAAGGACCTTAATTTTCATCTTTCAGATACTGATGACAATGAAGTCTTGGATGAATTGCATATAGAAAGCAGTGATGAGAAAAGTCCATCAGATTTATTAGCAACTCCTTTTACTGAGAAGTACACGAAGACCTCTGACGTACTAAAAGTCAAGGAGAATTCTCAGTTTGCATCTGCTTACAAAGAGGAAAACCAGATATCTGCTCAGTCAGACATTAGGCCAAAGCCATGTAATTTCATTAAACAACAAAAGGTCATAAAAAAGACCTCTTCTGAAGAGTGCATTACCGTAATATTTGATGCTGAGGATGGCGAGCCTATTGAATTCAGCTCACATCAAACTGGAGTTGTCACTGTAACAAGAAATGAAATTTCAATCAACCAGCCACAAACTAGGTCCAGTGCAGAATATACTGAACTTGTACCTCAGGGAATAACTGATTTGCAGACAGGAACCAATGCTAGAAACCACACTGCTTTAGAAAGACCTGAAAATGAAACTGAGCAACAGACTCTTGAAGATAATACAGGGAATAAAAATGCAGTTGTCCCTGTGACCTGCAGTGAATCTTCACGCTACGGAAGAGTGACCCTGCAAAATACTTCGCGACAAAAACTAGTGAAGCCACTGTATGATGTATCACACAAGGCCAATTCAAGCTCCACTGTGCATGCAGGAATCAATCAAAAGACAAACTTGACTAAAATACCCAGCAGAGGTAAATTTTCTCCACAAAAGACTGCAATGACAGAGAGTGAGGAGACACCTGTAGCTCAACCAGTGGGCCCTGCAGCCCTTGAAAAATCACCATCTCTGCCACCTGTAAAGCTTCCAAGATTCAAAAAGGCACAAAGTCCACCTTGTAATTTTGACTCAAAAGTTGACTGCCAGGTTCCAAAGCCCCCTGCTCACCCCCTCCCTGGCTTGAAACGTCCAGGCAGAGGTGACATGTCAAAGCATCCAAAGAATCAGAGTCCAGCATCACCACTGTTGCCTCAGCACCTTATAGAGCCCAGTGACTATGGAGAACCTCCAACCAGGGACTTTCATTGTGATTTAGCAACTGTAGAAGCCAGATCACCATCCCCACCCCTTCCTCCAGGCAGGTCAACATCCCTGTTGATTCGGCCTAATTATGCTCATTCACCACCTGTAGCAGTAAAGTTAGGAGGAGCTGGTCCCAGTGAAACAGCAAAAAATACACTGAAATCATCACCATTAAAAGGAACTGTGAACTCTGGCTTTTATAATCAATCTCGTCATGAATTGCAAGCAAAAAATGTATCTTCTGGGGCCAAAATTGAATTATCTCACCTTCAGGAAAATGCAGAAGCAATTATGCAAAATAAATGCATATCTCAGCAACCCCATAGTGCATGCCAAGGACTTTCCAAAGTTTCCACAAAGCAAGTCTGTCCAAAAAGCCCTAATCAGCTGGGTATCCACAGGAATCGTGAATTTTCCAACACAGATTTTCAAACATCCAGGTCCTTTTCTCTAGGTTGTCCATCATTGGAAACAACTTCACAAAACACATATTCCAGCAAAAAAGATATTTCCAGTGACAGTGGAGTGGATCAGCCACAAAAGATGCCAAACATTCTCCCCACAACTCCTCAATGTCATACAACAAGCACAAGTGAGCCTTTACTATCTCAGGTAAACAGTTCCCTGTTGTCAACACTGTTTCATGGTAGTGACACTGCACATGCCACCCAAAACTCTAATGAGAAAGGAATGAAAACTCGTCTCCCTGTAGGACTGAAATTATTTGTCAAATCTCCTCAGCTTCTCCGAAAGAGCTCTACTGTACCAGGGAAGCAGGAAAAAGACAGTATAAATGCAGCTTCCAAAAGTAATGTGAGTTCAAGTAAGTACAAGCAAAATGAATCTGTAAGTGGAGCCACTAGAGGTGCAACAGATGCTGAATTAAAAGACTCTACATCTGATACTGAAGTAAAGAAAAATTTTACTGTGGGACTTAGTATGGATACAGCATCACCTCATTCACATGAAAGCTGCAACTTGGTGGTAGACAGAGTAGATGGATTAGAAAACAAATTAGTTAAGAGATCTGTTTCTTCTAGCAACAAGTCACACTTGAAGCCAGCTCTGGGCATGAATGGAGCAAAAGCTCGTAGTCAGAGTTTTAGCATTCATACAGGGGAAAAGCCATCTGGCCCTGTGACAGAAGGTCTCGGGAAAGTACGGACTCAGATTATTACAAACACTTCCGATAGAGGAAATTCTCTAACAAGGCAGAACTCAGCCATGGAAGGACTTCAAGTCAAAGCTACTCCTGGGTCAGCAGTGACACCAGACACTCTTTCGTATACTCCTAAAACCACAGAGAACTCTTACTCTAGACAAGGTACTCTTGGAAATACGAGCAGTTGCAATAGCCAGCATGGAAGCCCAAGCAAACTGCCCTTCAGATCATCTTCAAAAGTAGATTTGTATCACAATGCTTCAAAATGTGACGGAAACAAACCATTTTTGCAGAAGGATGCACGCAGTCTCTCTGTCCACAGTGAGAAAAGCACTGAAAGTGTTAAACATGAAGCTCTAGGTAAAAAAAGCGTTCTGCCATCAGAATTGGAGTTAGAAGCATCAGCTACTGTATCTTCCAAACAAATTTCTTCATTTCAAAGCTCAGATGGAGTAAAGTGTCCTCATAAACTGGAAGCAGCAAAGTCACGAAGACAGCAAATGTCTTTAAAGTTAGTAGAAGCCTCTGAGAACGTTACTGATGTTTTGAGTTCCCCAGCTCTACAACCTACAATAGAGGAAAAAGTCATGTTATGCATCCAAGAAAATGTGCAGAAGGGTCAGGGACAAACTAAATCTCCCACTGCAGAGACTAAACAAAAGACTGGGCCTTCCATAGCTAGTTGGTTTGGCTTTCGAAAGAGTAAGCTCCCAGCACTGAGTAGCAGGAAAACTGATGTTCCGAAAACAAAGGTAGAAAAAAAAGACATAAAAGTTTCAGGATTTGGAATTAAGCAGGCAAAAATAGAGAGAAGAAAGGAAAAGAAGAAAACTGAACAACCCTGTGAAATAGAAAATGAAATTAACAGGAAGACAGACAACAGTGACATTTTAGCTGATGTCATGGAGAGCAAAATTATGAAACCTTTACAAGACATGCCTGGTGAGATTGAGTGTGAAAAAATAAAAGGGTCCACCACAGCTACATACTCACCAGAAGACAGTTTTATGAAAGAGCTTTTAAGCAGGTAAAAATCTGGAATGCGGTTTGTTTTACAGTAGCTCTACAGATGCTAAGTTCAATGTATGTTCCTTTCAGATCAAGAATGCATAGTAGCAATCAGCAGGTGCAGTATCAGGACTTTAATTTCTACAGGAAAGAGCATTAATAATGAGATGATAATTTTGTTCATGTTACTTTGTTAACCAAGGCACTGGCCTTTCAAATTAGAGAATGGCAGATTACATGCTAGTTGGTAGAAAGTCAAATGATTCCAGACATCAAGAATCTAGGCAGTTGGTGTGTAAAGATAGAAGGTAACTAAATACATGCTTTAATGTGTTCATCTTCATGTATTGTAAGCAGCAAACATATATTTGGTAACTAGTCAGAATTGATTACATTTCTAGCTACTGCAACCTTTGGTCACAGAAGAACTTAGCAATTGCTATACTGTGTTTTCACGTTTGCCCCACAGCAGTCCCAAATATAATATAAATCATTATATGTGAAAGACTAAATTGATATACTACCTGAAATTGCAAGTGACAGATTTGATCAAGGCTAGTTAGAAACATTTATCACTCAAAGGTCTAGAGACAGAAAGATACAGAGAGGTTACTTTAAACATTAAAGGAATGGAAAAGTAGAGTGATTGAAGAAGGGCAATGTAATTTATCAGAGGAATCACTCTCTACCTGCAGAGTTGATAAGAAAGCAGCTCAGCAGACAGAAAGTGGATCAAATAATGTTTCCTACAGGAGTGTGTCGAAGGGCAGCTCCCAGGGCTCCTCTCTTCACAGCAACTCTATCAGCTCTCAAGGAAACCACAAGAAAAACAGCAACACAAAAGCTGATATGGAAATGCAGAATCAGACCCTGGTAAGTGCTTAGTAGATGAAAACATTGTTACCTTCTTTTTAACTTCTGGATGTGTTCCTTATTGCTGGTACAGACAAGCAGGGCTGTTACTGTTTATGTGTGATGAAAAGATTTTGCATAGCTAGAGAATTGAGAATTAATACAGAAGTTGGCAGCTTGACTATAGGCCAGATTACACAGCTAGACGTGAAGATCCTGCTCTTTCTGCTGGCAATTCAGTTCCAGTGGAGTTATATGCACAGCGATGCTATAATCGTACTGTAGTAGAGTGAATTAATAGGACCATTTTCTTTTTTAGAATTTTTTCTTGTTTCTCTGAAAATTGCATGCCAGTGTTGAACATTTTTTTGACCATTATAGAAATCATTAAGTCGAGAAAGTGCGCTGCTGATGGGGAAAAGGGGAAGTATTTTGACCATGTTTGGGAATATTTGTCACTTAAGAGGGAGTCTTTCAAAAGCAAAAACATACATTTGACCCATATGTCTTTTTGTACCACTGAAAATCTCCTGTTAATGCCCTATACTTAGTTTCATGCTTCAATGAGGTACTAACTATACCTGATAGTTTAATTTACCCAGAGAGCAGGAATGTTGCAATTTAGAAGAAAAATCATTTTATTTTCTGTTAGCTGCTAAATTCTGGTTCTTGAAAGGTTATGTGAGTGGCTAACTTTTCTACTTCGAGAAATATACACACACAGAGTAGCCTAAAATCAAACTGAATGAGTGTCCTTCCTTGTGAAGCTTCTAATAATTAACCTTAGAATTTAGTGACCAATTTCTTGCTTAGCAAGGGCCTTTCCTGTACTGGTTTAGAGTTCAAGCACCAGGAGAACAGAGATGCTTTAACTTGATGAGCATTATTTTCTCACTCGTGATAGCTGTCTTGACCATATTAAGATGACCATTAACAATAATGACAATTTTCACAAAATAGTCTGAAAATCTGTGCCAAATTTAATACTGAATATGAAGTTGAGGCTTTTACTTTTGTTGTTCTGATAAAACTGAGTTACTGATGTATAGCACATGTAACTATTTCATCTGAAAGAATTTGAAATACAAATTCAAGGATAAAACAAATTTAAAAAGGTTTCATAATGTAAACTGAAAGAACTCTTAGCTTGGTACTGATGTTTAGGATGCTTAAGGTTAAAGTATCCCACACATGTTTTCAACTTCAGACAAATGTTTTTTTACTTTAATGCAGTTGTCTTTCCTAAGAACATCTGCAAGGTCATTTTTTAAAACTTATGAGGAACATATGCAGAATGAATGTGTTTGAAAACTTTTTCCTTCTGACTCCTGTGGTATCATCTATTCTATGAAAATGTAGATGTCTCCTGCATTATAAAACCACAAATTATAAGCATATCTAAGGCTGTCCTTGTAGTGTCACTGAAAGGAAAGAGACAGAATGAAAGTCTGGAAATGTGCAATATGCAGGAAATTCAATCCAACTGATCTAGAACTTTGATAGCAAACCAGAGCCCCTTATCAGAGCCACTCAGTTTAACTATGCCCCATTTAATACGGTCCTGACAGCTTAGGGTATATCTTCACTGTACAGAAGTACAAAAAACTCTACACACCGCTTCTACAATTTTCTTTCTAACTTATTATTATTTTCTAATGCTGCAATAATTTGCTGTCCTTTTTGTCTGTCATTTTGTGAAGTCTTCCTTAAATGCAACACTACTAGTCATTTAGGACTTCCAGTATATCTTCAAGAAACACACTCTTTTTTATCAGGGAACTGCAAAGATTGTCCTTAATATACACAAGTAATGGAGAAATGCTAATTATAGTATTTAGTTTATAAGGACATGTCAGTCATGGGACTCATAGTCATTACCTGTCCTATACTATACACTCTTTTGTCTGCTGGGAATCGAAGTTGGGGTTTTTGGTAGGGTTTTTTGTTGGTGGTGGTGGTTTGTGGGGTTTTTTTGTTGTTGTTGTTGTTGGTTTTGTATTTGTTTTTGTTTTGTTGTTGTTTGGTTTTGGGTTTTTTGGGGGTTTTTTGGGTTTGTTTGTTTGTTTTTGTGGGTTTTTGTTTGTTTGTTTGTTTGTTTTATTGTTTTTGAAGATTAAGTTGTGTTATATGCTTTATCTTTTTGAGTTTCATGTTGTGGTTTTCATGGCACTTAAATCCTGAAAGAAATATCTAGTGCCAAAAGACTGAGGACATCTAGAATAATGAGATTAAAAACATGCTTATAGATCTTAATGCTAATTTATGAAAGATATATACTTTAAGATTTCACAGTATGTGATAATTCATCTTGTCCTCCAAACTTCTTCAAGAAGAACAAGTCTTTAAATTCAAAGTTCATGCATCTTATTACTATCATTTCCAATTATTCTTGGTGTCAGCTTAGTTTGAAGCAGATTGCAAAGGACTGGGAGATATCTGTGGCTGAAAACAGTTGCACACAGTGGAATGGACTATTGTGCGTTTTTTTTCTTGTAAAAAGACAAAATTAATGCTCTTGGAGAAGACAGCATAAATCTTTTGAAAAGCCCTAAAATAAAGAAGATTTCTTTTATTTTTTGAACAATGAGAAATGCATTCAGTCATATGGGTTCAGTGTGGAAGCTGCTATATTTCAAAACTGCATATCTTATATATACTTCTTTAAGTCCTGGCCATAACAATTTTTTTAACATTAATTTTCTAGCAAGCTTCTCCTTTAAATCCTATTGAATTTTGGGGACTAAATCTTGTATGATGTGCTAGTTAAAAACTTGGGGCACTGTTATGCCATAGCGTATGCACCAATTACCTCTGATTTCTGTTCATGCAAAGAATGTTATTGCTTGACTGCCACTGAATATATGAAAAAAGCAGTGTTCCACCAATGGTGGCCATGTGTATTCACCTTCAGAGGGATACGCTTCCCGTTAGTGTTCATCAAAAAAGTACTTTGCTCTAAAGGCCATGCAACAGAAATACATAATCTTTTAGCCCAGACCAAGGATATTCCACATTCTCAAATACTTTTTCATGTCCTTGGCTGGAGCTTAAGGTGAGATACAATCATTTTTGTGCTACACTGCTTCATTTCATCTTTGTGATTTTATTACAGCCTAGTGTAATTTAGAAAAGCCATGGGCTTAACTTTGTGAGGGGTAAGTGTAGCACCAAAATCAAGACACCAGGAGTTTTGTATAGCACCGTCTGTCTGCTGTCTCTGTGCTTGGGGAATACCCAGAGATCTATCCTGATATTGTGAAATGTCACATCAGCAGCAAGCCACAGACCGCCGTGCAGTCTGCAAGTGTGAGAAATTGTTCTACCCATAATTCGATGCTAAATGATCACATACTTTCCTCTCCATTTTCCATAGCCTGAAGAGAGTCATTTCAGAAGAAAAAAGACATAGCCAAGTCTCTGGGATTAAGAAATTATAAATGCACTTTATAAATACAGAGAATGTGTCTTTCGCGTCTTGCTGAGAGTAGTCACAAGAGGTCATTAGGGCTACTTGTGTAAACCAGACAAGCAGAATATATACTGTGATGAAAGATATGTCATGCAAGTGATGATAAGTTCTACTGGTTTAGATTACAGAACATATTTAATGTTATTGTGAATGTGCTGTAAGTAGTTTAAAACAGCAGAGAGTGATTAACAAATAATTTAAGATCTCTGAGATATTGAAAGTAATTTTTTCTGCAGTGCTGGCTTTCCTCCACTCATCACCTTTCATTCCTCTTTGATTTATATAGCATGGCAGAAAAATATGTCCCTGGATCTGAATTATGGCCGCTGATGGCATGTAATGGAGGGGGTTTTCACTGTATGCTAGGATGATACCCAGATTTTATATACACTTGGGAAATAGGAGTGCAGAAGAACAGAGTAAAAATAGGCCTTCATCTGGAAAACAGAATAACTAGGTGATTGGAGTAACATGTACTTGAATAACACATGCAAGTTACTAGTGTGCACTGCATTTTTAAATGAAGTTTTTCTCCCTGTCTAGCTAATAAATGTTTTTAAACAAGAGGTGGAAAGAAAAACACAAAAGTTCAGTGTTTGCAAACTGAGCTAGAGAGGTATCACATCACATACTAAGTTCATTTTTTTTTTTATCATACAATCTGAAACATGGTATTTCTAGAGAAAGAAGTAAGAGGTCAGGAGAATAATTAATTTTTTTTTCATGCAGAAAAAAAATTTCCTTTTGAGGAATTGCAATTTCTAAGGGTATTTTTTGACTGACACGTATTGTGACTTTGAATGAAGTTAAAGTTGTTATCCTCAGATATTGGTCGTAGAATGAGACAGGCTATATACTTCCAATCTTAGCTGCCCTGTAACTTTACTCCAGTTTATTTCTGAAAAGATTCTCTATGGTTATTATGAAGCAACATAAACAGAGTCACAGATGTTCTTCACTTTTGTTGTACTATGTACAGGCTAAAGTAGTCACAGAAAACCTGCAAGAAGAAGAGGAGGACACCATGACAAGGACTACATGTCAGAGTCATGTGATAGGTACAAAATTATATTTTACACTGGATTTTATTGCTGTCTCAATTCTTGAAAAAAACCCAACATGTTTAATTCTTGTTACTTAATTTGTTTGCCCACCTAATGTCAGCTTTTAACATCTGGATAGACAGATTTCACCAACTATATTAAAGATGAGTACATCCCATTACCAATTGTGGATCACTGCAATGCTTGACAGAAGGGCTTTGGAATCTGGCTATGAAAGATCATTTCAACCTCCAAAACTAGTGGGTTACATATAGTGGCTTAATTCGGGGTTGTTGTGCTTGATACTTTCAGTGGGAATAATAATAATGATACACTGTAACTCTGTCAACTGGCCTGGAATTAGTAAAACTCAGAATACAATTCTGAATAGCAGAATAATTACAGTAATGAATAAAACCAGGAGTAGCAAACCAGGTGTCTCTTCAGAAAACCTTAAACTGTTATTGAAAATAAAATTTTCTTTGATCTCCACTTTTCAGGAGGGCAGCACCACCCACCCTGCTTCTTGATTGGCATGTACTAATTTGTAACCTTGGTACATGTTAAAGTATCTAATAGGCAATGGAGAAAAAAACAGAAGTCTGTTTGGGATCTGTTTTAGAGCAGCATGTCACCAATATAAGGAACTGACTCTGAACAAAGATTCTCCTTTAGCAAATTCCCATTTCAGTCAGAGACTGCAGTAATACTTAAAATCTGATTCAGTGTTTTCAGGACACTCTTAAGTGATTTTGGTAGCCTGAAACTTTCATTTCACTACTACAGTCAACCGAGCAAGTGGGGCTGAACAGAGGTATCATGTTGAAACACATTTCTCTTTGGGGTTGTAAGGAAATGTTTGCATGCTTTATTAACTTGTACAGCCCCATATTCAGCCAAATAAGCTTTTCCTATAGCTCATACTCAAACCTTTCCATTATCTGAATGATACCAACTGCAATAGCATCTTCTTTTCCCTAGACAATGCCATCTCGTAGAGGCTCAACAATCCCTATTCTCTCTTATCTAACCATCTAGACTAATTCAAGGAGTTTGCTCTGAAGATCTAGTTGTTAATGTCAGGAAACTTTGATAATTTGAGACATTATGTGCAATGGGTAGTATTGGCCCAGTAAAAATTTGAAAATTTATTGATATTAGCCCAATGCGTCCTAATGCAGAATGTGCCAGTCATTACTTATTTCAGCAGGTCAAGCCAAAACCTGGGAGATTAGAAGCATGGATCTAAGTGCACTTTCTGAATACTCCTAAATCAGTATCATGCTGTGCTTTTTTCCACTCTCCTCGGGTTATGCTTTGTCTTACACTGGTATTTTTGCTGCTGTATATCTGCTCTTTGTGGATAGCAAGTTTTCCTGCATCTCATTCTGATTCTTTTACCAAATTCTTTGCTAGAGGTTCTGGCATTGTTTTGATATAAAGGTTTTCATGGAAAAGTGCTGATTTTTTTGAAGACTAAAACTCTACGCAGCTTTAAGAAACGTTTATTTTGAATGTTTTCCTTATCAGCTTGTGATTTTTAGTCAAAACCATACACAAAGAAGGACTTGTAAAGATTATAAAGAACTTGTTGTATGGAGAAATATCTTAGATGCGAGAGAGACAAATTTGGTGTTTTTTGTTATCACTTCCTAAGCTTCTGGTTATCAGAAGCAGAAGGGAATAATACAGGAAGGATGGCTCTGTAAATGGTGTGCCTCACTGGTGTCACACACACGATAGTGAGCAAAGTCCTTAGCCTAGAGAATCAGGGCAGTTCATATCCTGGTAAAGGTCTTGTTCTGTTGTTTTCATGACATGGTTTCACAGTGTTGGGGATTCTTCCAAAACAGGAAGATCATTGAAATCTTGAAAATTTAAATGGACTGTAAATTTGGTTTTTACTTCATTCTTCACCATCATAAACAGTTGTATTAAGAAAACAAAGTTCACTGCAGTTTTGTAGCTGTACTTTAATTACTTTATTTTACTCTTTTTGATCTAATCTGTTATAAAAATAGAGATGAATGTATAAAAGATGTAGAAAGGCTATGATTAAACAGGGAAGATGCTCTTTACATAATAGGAAAAATGTCTGTTGCTGTAGTTGTTACTCTAAAGTACCTAAACTGACATCAGGTCTGCCCAGTTAGCTAATGAGATGCATGTAACTGAACAGTCTTCAAGGTTGGTATCATGAAGACAGTGCTGGTTCATCACTTTCTAATAATGAGATACTCCTGGTTGTGTTAAAAAAAAAGTGTAAAGTGCCAGTTGCTAGGTTTTTAATTTATTGTCAGTTGTTGATCTAAACAAATTCAAGTATTTTGCTGACTCTGTATTTGCTATATTGAAAGAATACAAGAATGCACAGTAATATAAAGTTTCCCTTCTAGTATACCTGTATCAGTGGAACACGTGGTCATTTCCATATGAAGCAGTCATTTATATTATGCTGTATTGTACTTAAACATATATTTAATTTTCTTTTCTATCTTTTTTAATTTAAAACAAACCCTGGGATGCTTTTGCTGTGTTGTCAGTGAGGATGTCAAATGTGGCCCTGGCAGCACAGATGCCATCTGTGCTCCCACTTCCAGGATACCTAAGAATCCATAAGTATCACTTTGAGGTCCAGTCATCTTCAGAACTCCTTTGTCAAGCCCTTTACAATAAAATAGTTGGGTTTTGAATGAGTGAAGTGGGAAATGCTAAAGTACCTAGTAAGAGGAAGGACATGATAAGAAGGTTGACTTTCCCTTCATGCTACGAGAGACTCCCCAGCTCAGAGAGATGCAGCAGGCTCTCCAAATATTCCTATAAATAAAACTCTTATTGAATACAAAGTCGATGTGTCAAGCTCCTGACAGTATTTTTCCATTGTAAACACAAAAAAGCCTTCATTTTACAAAGAAAAAGAATTCTCTTTCCCCCAAGGAAGTAGAAGTGTCAGTGTTTTTCTTGAATTTCTCCACAGTCACAATGGCCAAAAAAATTGCAAGACAGTTACAAATGAAACCTTTACATAGAGAAGTTAATAATTGGACATCTTGAGAAGAAAAAAGCATTTGTGAGAAAGTTTAATGTTTCAAGTACTGTTTCAAATTAGCAGCCACACCTGGAAAAGTGTGACTGTATATAATTTATTAATAGTTTTCATTGATAAACAGCTTCAAAGGAAAAGCCAAAAATCCATGGCACAAAGCAAACAAGTGCTAATTACTGAAAAATCATTCTTGCAGACAACTTCACATGAGAACACTATGGTATACAGTAACAGTCATACTGAAGACAACTTCCTTGATTATAATATTCATCTCTTCTGGCTAAAATATGGGCACCTTGAAGGAGCAAAAGTATTTTTGACTATACTGGTCCCTACACAAATTAAAAGATTCCTAACCTTGTGTTGGGACAAGTGCTAAAACAAGGGGCAATGGGCACAAACTAGAACACAGGAAGTTCCACCTAAATATAAGGAAAAACTTTACTGTGTGCCTGAGCCCTGAATAGGCTGCCCAGAGAGGTTGTGGAGTCTTCTTCTCTGGACAGATTCAAAACACACCCGGACACGATCCTGTGTGAACTACTCTAGGTGAACCTGCTTTGGCATCCAGAGATGCCTTCCAACCCCTACCATTCTGTGATTCTGTCATGCTGTGATTCTGTTTTCTACTTATGAATATATATCTATAATGAAGAGGAAAGATAGTTATAATTAATCATATAATTCTTCAGTATTAATATAAACCAATGCTGAGGCTGAAGGAGGAAAGACTGAGTGTGCCCTTTTTTCAAACTTCATCACTGGTGATTTACCAAACCTCATTTTTGAAAGCTGCATGGTAATAATTTCTCAGGGTCCAGTTTCCTTTCAACTTCGTCACCCCAAATGGGTGACAAATTCACTAGAGAAGTGAGTCAGCCTTAAATATGCTTTTTGCTAATGATGTACTCAAAGCTTCACACAAAGCACAGTCTCAGCATATATTCACCAGGTTTCAAGGCTATTTATTCTTAAATTTATACTCTGGTTTCAACACAAAGAAATAGGATTATTTTTTTTTCTGGTCATAGATGTTTCTGTGCATAAATAAGTTTATTCACCAGAGTGGTTTTCCAGTCGCCATTCTATCCTTAGCAATTCCTAATTGAATCAAACAAGCACTTCTGGTCTAAAGCACCGAAGTACAGGGAATATGTGAAAGCATGGACAGTTCATCTGAAGAAATTATTTTCTTGAACTAGAAAGTTTTTACTTTCAAGTATTACCTTTAATATATCACTGATTGAACTAAAAGGCCAGATTCATTCTTTAATAAAAGCCTGTTGGGATTTGATATCAGGGACATGACTGCAGGTAGGTTTTTTTTCTCTCAGAATGACATCACTGGACAAAATAAATTTTAAAAGTCCATACAGACCTGCAGCTAGCTTGAGCATTGTGGGTGCTCTAGAGAACAAATGCTTCTCAATGCAAGAACTGGTAGCAGTGATCCAAAATATACCTGGGTGTTGTTGGTTCTGTCTGCTCCACTGGAAGCACAAGATACACAAGAAGTTGTATGGGGTTTACAATCCACAGTAGAAAGATTCACAGTTCTTGGAAATAAATCATCTAACTGTGGCATTAATCTCATGTTATTTGTTTGGAGTAATTCAGGTGAAATTCAGAGCTAGGTAAAGATTATGTAGATAAAGGTAGTCAGAATTTTTTGATACTTTAAAGAAAGAATTGGGTCTAATTTTTGTCAAATTTTCATTGAAGGTCCAGGTCATTTGCTCAAAATTGATTCATCCAGCATTAAATGGGAACCCTGTAGATACTGGCATTTCTATAATACAGAGAAAATGCCTTCAGGTCCTTAAAAGGGTTTGAAAAGTCTCTAGCTAGATGGAGGATTGGGCTTCCACACTATGAAAGCAACATTAAAAGTACATTGTAGAGTTTGCTGCTTTGTGCTAGAACAAAAACATGCACTGAGGTCAAGGGATTCTTTTGTAGCTTTGCTGTGCCCAGCGTTCAATTCCATTAAAGTTCTTGATAATCATCTGCCTTACAGCAGCCTTTATCATCATTTTTTCTCCTTTCCAAGAACAACCTTGCAGAAGGGTTTTGCAGTTTAATTTAAAGGCAATCTGGTCAGAAAAAGGAAGGTCTATCTTTTAAGGAACTTTTTGGAGATTTGTCTTCTTTACGGAACATTTGGTTGAATCTGTTAGATGCCTAATGTTCCAGAAAGGAAGTGTTCTTGGTATTTTATATGTTGTGTTGTGTTTTAAAGTCCACCCCTTTAAGCTTTATATGCAGCAAAAAGAAGTGATCAAACTACATTTCCAGTAGAAACCAGGAATGTCCTTCACAGCAAGTTTTATAGCTGAGTTGTTAGCAACTTGATAGTAATTTTACAGATGTACTGATAGCAAATGTAGGACATATAACGTGTTGTGGATATAAGTAGGTTTAACTTCAAATGAAATGTCAGCATTAAAATTATTTGTATTGAGGCATCAAATACTAAAAATGATAGCCTTACATGTGTGTCCCGATACTGTTTTATTCAGCCCAGAGTAGCCATACTATGAAACTATATATATGATAATAAAACCCCACACTTCATAAACAGACTCTTCTATGAGAAGGACCTGCATTCTTTCCTGTACCACAGGTAAATTTGTTTGTCTCTGACTCCTCTTTTTTGTCTGTTTTTTTCAGTATGGTTTTCCCACAAATATACCCATTTACTGACAAGATAATATTTTATCACCTTTCCCCTCATATTTGTTCACCAGTTTAAAACTGGCGGTCGCTCTTTTACTGCTTGTGTGGTGCCACAGTATTGCTTATTATCTGACTCCCCACAAATCTAGACCATGATAAAGATCCTCCCTTTTTGTTATACTGTTTCTAGTCAAGAGATCCTTGCTCCAGTGTCATCTGCCTTTTTTTCCTTAGTTTCCTTCTGAAATCTACATCTGATGAGCACCAGAACTGGAAAAGTGTTTCCAGTTTTATTTCTGAATGTGCCGTTTAATGTACAGGCTCAAAATGCTTAATTATGTAAGTTACCCAGTGGCCTATTCCAAGTCTTTTGATTAAAAAAAAAAAAAAAAAAAGAAGTTATCTGCTTGTTTCATAAGCTTGAACCAAGCTTTCAGTATGAGAAGAAAAAATGATAGTCACCCCCCTCTGCCAAACTAAAGACTTGGTTTTATCCACCATTATGTAAACTACTACAACTTCAGGTGTTCTTACTGGAGTACTAAGTAAACTGCTATTCATGTTTTCTCATTCTCAAGGAATGGAAATAGATGTAAAGTAAACAAACTGATTAATGTGGTAAATACATTAAGTCTGACATGCATCATCCTAAAACATGTCCATTAAGCCTGACATATTTGAGCAAACACATTTACATTAAAGAACTCTCAAAACCTGGAGACAGATTAGTTGAGGTCTGTAATGAATTACCGAGATAAATGACAGAGAAAAGATGGTGAACAAATCTGTATTACAGTCTGTGCATTCTGTAAATAGAGGTGATCCACATCACCGTAGAGAGGCAAAAGGATAATCCAGAAGTTGCTTAAATGTCAGGCAAATCCTTGGACACCTCTAGTGCAATTAATGAAGAACAATACTGAACTGATAAAATGTCTTTTGACCGCAGAAGAAATCCTCTCATGTCATGAAGTCTCAATGCCTGAGAAAACAACTTATCACTGTCAATGTTAATTCCTTTCATCAGGCCATTGATAGAAGTTGAGAAGAACCATTTAGCAATCATCACTGATATAGCAGTTGAATCATTCATTTACACATGATCAGATAAAGGAAAAATGTTTGTTTTATCTTCCTCATCACCACCAAGTAAAGCTGTGGAATCCCTAGAAGTCTCTACATGTGAGGTTGCTGTCTGTAAAAGCTCTCAAACAAAAGCAGTTATCATCAAATCAGTTTCCAGCCTGAGTCTGTTCCTGTTTCAAATTTGTGTGCTCAAAAATGTTATGTTTTGATGCAAGTTGTGGTAAGGTATTATATTTTCATGACTCTCCTCTACCTGAGCATTGGTACAAGTAAGCATGCATTTGTTTTTACGTCAGTAACAAAGCCATTTTCTAAAGCTCTGTCTGCATGTGGAATCTGAGAGGTAGGTGCTAAATCAGTAGGTGCTGACTGCATTGTATTGTGGTTTACTTACTTCTCTGAACCAGAGTAGCTAAGATGAGGCATCACTGAGGGGAAATCTTTTTTTAATAACTAGTAGGCATTGCAGGAAGGCTGATGGTCTTGTGTGTAGAAACACAGATGTTGGAAGTCCTTGTACCTCGGGGACTTCATCAGTTGAGTTGTGAGTATTGTCAAGGATATTGTTCTAAATCTGGCCATGACTAATGCACCATTTCTTTGGGAGGCTTTACACAACAGTCAGCAGTCCTGTGTTCTTTTGCTGCAGTGCTCACGTTGCTGAAGTTTTGGTGTGGTCAAGCTGTTGAGTGGTCTTCCAGGGTAGTGTGGAGCACCATTGAGCATTTACCATTCCGGAACTTGCTCTTCAGAAACAACTCACACTGGTGCATAATGCTGATTAAATATCCTCTCATTCTACAGAGTTGCTCTGCATCTTTTAGGGGGAATTTTATTGGTGTGTGGTTTTCATATGGGTGAGAAGGTGAACATGCTACTCTGTAGAATGGAGAGGGCTGCAGGAGTACAGCATTATGTGGGTCTGGGCCACATAATGGGATGAATAGTGCCTGCTGTACTGTGTTCTTGACACATGTTTGGCATTTGGGTATTTCTGCAGGGATTAATTTTTAATGATGATCTGAAAGAGCCTATGATAATAGAGTGAAACTTTCTGTGTATTTTTCTAGTTGTTACTTACATTCCATGAAGATGATGGAGAACCTTGCCAATGTGAATAATAAGAAACTAACATCCATTAGTGTCTTCTAATTTATGTCAGCTTACCTTCTTCATAGTCTGGCAAAGACAAATCATTTCTTTGTACTTCAAAAGATAGTACACATAGCACTTGTCTAATTGCCAATTCTTCTGCAGCACTGCTGCAGCGTACTGTCTAGCTTGTCTTCCTTCTGTGGAGAGAATATTTTGGATCAACACTTCCTTATTAGCCACAATGATTTGCTCTTAATTTCCTTCTTTGTCATTACATTTACTCACCCAGAAATACCAAATTTTATCACTAGAACGAGAAGAAGTATGGCTCTTTATGCATTATATATAGGATACAGTCTAATTATTATTCAAGATACTGAGAATTTGCTGGTGTCATTCAGGCTGAAAGTGTCAATTAAACAGGATGGTTGGGTTCTTCAACTCTGAAGGTAGTGTTGCTGTGTTGATTTACACTACTCTACAGCCTGCCTCAGTCTCTATTCATTTTTATCACTCAAATCAGGACTGTGCCTGATTATCATACTTATTAAAAGATAGTACATGACAGTACTCTCTATAATAGTATGAGTTCTTCTATTTGAAACTTTTCTACTTTACATGTTTTTTTGCTTCTGGCTAGGACCATCTGTAGATGTGTGTACGGAGCTTCAGTCACACATTTTCTGTTGGCTCTAATTCATATACCTGAAGTACAACTGAGCAAATGGAAAAGGATTTTGAATGAGGATGTGTTGAGTTATTTTAAACATTTGTTTCAACTATGCTCACATGGACTTGGCACTCCTTTTCTACAGTGACAACTAGTAGAAATTTTACAAAAAATACAGTTTCATCTGAATTATCAATTATATTTGAGCTGTGTCAGCATATGCCTTTCCAATTTCTCACTCTGAGGATACAATGCCTATTCCTAGTTTTGTAGTTGTCTTTGCCATTTTTAATTGATTTTGAGGAGCTTTGATTCATGTCTTCAGTCAGAGACCTGAATTGTTGACATCTGATTGCATAAAATTAGCCATCACAGCTTATCATAAAAAAACAGACTCTAAAAAAATACCCAAATCACTATAGTCGAGAAATAATATCCATATAAATAGTGCATTGTTTTTAACAGTAGGTGAAATCAAGAATTTCTCAGTGTTTAGATAGTTTTGGCCATGGTTAGGAAAAGAAAAAGAAATCAGCAAATATATTTAGAGTGAATAATGTCCCTACTTCCTATCTTTAAGAAGCAAAGAGGTCCAATATGTTGTTTCAGAATGATTATGTTAATAGTGGGTTTATAACACCATGTAACACTGCATGCTTTCTTTTTTAAATCACAGTGGTCTCTTACCAAGTCCTGCTCTCATGTGTTTAGTTTCACAGTGACTCAGTGGATTTGGAGGTGCTGAAATTAAGTACCAAAATGGAAAGGTTGTAGTTCACTTAAAAGTTACTCAAAATTCTCTGTACTCACTTTGTTAATTAGTTTTCACTTCATTAATTAGGAAATAAAATCTATTTCAGGTATGTTTGTATTTGTAACTGTTTATTAGCTGTAAGTACCCTTAAGTAAAGCCATCTGTAGGGCAAAACTAAAAATAATTATTTAAAGCTTCATTTCATATTCATGTGGCTTTAATTTCTGGGGGGGTTTTTTTGTACTAATAAACAAAAAACAGTGCTGTTACTAAAATAAATATAGTTTATTATCCTGTGCATTTGCAAAAGCCAGAGCTGATATGCACTTCTAAATTGGTCTATGTTTATGAGGGACAGCATTTATGCTTAAAGCACGATCACTAGTCCTACCTATTGGAAATAGAAAATCAAAGAAAGTATCTCAATATGAGTGAAACCAAGCTCCAATTTCTAGCAGAGTTGCTTAAGAACAGTTAGTGGGTCCATCCTGTTGTCATTAAGTGCTTCAAATGCAGCAGTCAGTGAACAGAACCCTCAACGGAACAGCTAGATACACTCTTGGGCACTGTGTACAGCCCCATATCTAAGATGCTAAGTGTGACTTCTCTTTTGTAACTGTGCTTTTCTGATGCAGTTATTCCCAAACTGTAGTTAAATTAGCTACCTCTAATAATATTAGCAAAAATAGCAACCTTAATGCTTCTTGCAAATATTTTGCAGCTTGCCATTAATTCCTGAACAGCCTTCGAAAAAGTTCAAGTTATTTCTACACAAGTATTATTCATTCAAGTGATTGCAGGTTGGTTATATGGTTGCCAACTCCTAAATTGTTTATCCTCACAATATTGCTGTGTAATGAGGAGGTGTGATTAGTTCTGTATTTAAATATGAAGAACTGAGGCATAAAGAGAGAAAGAGGTAAGCCTGTGGTTACATGGAAAAGGCATGGCTGAGGCAGCCCCTAGCAAGCACCGGGGTAAATAATAAACCATCCTTTCTTGGGCTTTGCTGCTTATAGATACAACTTCTGAGAGTTAAGATATGTGTGTTCTGTTAGAGAAGAGCAAATGAAGAGAAGCATCCATCCATGCCTTGAATGAGTAATGCCAGTAAGATGTTCCTTAGTGTGCAATTGTTGGCTTCCAACCTTTACATTTCAGAGTACTAAGGGAAACAGAAGGCTATTCTTGGAGAAAAAGCCTGTGAAAGCCACATTTCTTCATTGCAGCACCCTGGATTCATACTTTGTATCAGTTGTGAGGACTTCTCTTTTTTTCTCGGCTATTACTCATCCACAAGGATTTCTTAAATTTCTTAAAGTTTTAAATTTGTAAGGCTGATTAGCAAGTGCAGAGGTAAAACCAAAGGGGGATATGCAGCTAAAAAAGAAGAGGGATAGCTCCCCAATGTATTTCTAGGCTGGCCTCATTGACAGCCAGGCTGCAGCTGTACTGCATTTAATTGCCTTTTATACAAAGCTTCAAGTTGCTCTTCACATGAATTCTAAGTCTCAGTAGTTCAGTAGTTCTTTTCTAGTAGGACTAAAATTGTATCTATTTCTAATATACTGTCTCCTGAGAACAATGAGTAGGTTTTTACAATGAAAGTATAACAGCATCATACAGAGAGATCATTCGAGATGTCATCGATTGTGGGACTTCCCCAACTGGAAAGTGCATGTTGACCTTTGTATTTAATAGACACTGAGAGATGTGCACTAGAAAATTCCAAGGATTATCCAGGTTCTTTTCCCAATGCATTTAAAGTTTTGCTCCCTGTAACAACTCTATTCCGAGTAGCTTGCCACCCACCATTCTTACCAAGCATGCAAGGGAGGGATCTAAATGCCTGGAGGGGGATGAGAAGCACTTACTGCAAAAAGAAAGGAATAATAAATCCATAGATAACTGCCAGTTTGGAGTACAGTTATTAGTACTTAGTAATTAAAACTAATCTTTTGACTTACTAGTAGAATTGTATTTTAGGTGGGACTGGAAATAAATTGAGGCAACAATTACCTGTTTCAACTCAGAAAATACATTTCAAAGATGGGATTGTGTTCGTGGAAAACTGTGAAGACAACTGTCAAAGTATTGGACAAACGACGTATTGAAGTCGGTGGGTTTTGCAAAAAAACCGAAAAGCTTGATTAGGAGGAAGCAATAGAACACCAAATAAGTTGGTCAAGTCTGTATTTATTGCGTTTGTTATTGTTATTATAAATAAATGTAAATTGTTATTCCAGGTTCAAAAAGGCATGAATGAAGATCACTTGTAGATCCATCATCTGAAAATAGCCTGTGCAGTCCTCCTCCCATTTACCCTTCCTTGATATACATTAGAAATAATTCCATTTCACCAGTGCAGTACCCATGGGAGCATCAGGGCTGTGAGAACTTGTCTTTTCTATTTTAACCTAGGATAACCTTCAGGGTGCTTTAGTTTTGCATACTGGTTATACTTCAGATCTAGATAGAAAACAATAATGCATTCATCTTTGACTAATTGGATCAAATTATGGTGTAAACCCAGAAGGAATAATCTATTTAAAATTGACGTTGATTTGGCAGAAATACATTCTTTTTTTTTTTTTTTGTGGTTGCTTTAGCATTGCAGATGAAGAGAAGGATGTGCAAATAAAGAGATCTGTTTTGCCATCTGTAGTTTAAGTTCTTCCTGCCAATGCCACATGTAGCTTAAAGATGTTTATTAACTGATAAAGCAATTTTGCAGAGACCTTTTTACATTTGAAATATTGTTCTGGAAAAAAAAAAATAAGGAAAAGGTATTAATTAATAATAGGGCATGCTTCAAAATCCTAGAAAAATCATACTCCCTTTGTGTTCCAGAAGAAAATGACTACATGTTCCCTGGCTCCCTGTGCCAGCTTAGTAGAAATTCTTGAATTTTCTAATGCAAAGTAATTTTTTAGAATTTGTCTATTCTGTTACTGATGGGAATTATGCTTTTTCATTTTTAGTGTCCTAGATACTCCTGTACTTCTGAAAAAAAAACTTGCTGGAAATTTCCCAGTGAAACTGTTCTTGATCCAGAGCTATTTTTGACTGATATTTTTTCCTGGAAATGCCTGCTTTCTATGGAAAATTCTGGTGGTTACTCAAAGATTTCAGCTGAAATTTGTGGCAACTGTGCAGTTTCAAAGCCGAAAACTTGAAAATTTATGTGAGGGAGCTCTCAAACCAGCTGTAGTGGTGAGCACAGAGAATTCCACTTTTTTTATGAGGTGAGACGCTTCTTTGAAAGCAAATATGACCCTGACCATAGTAGCTCTATACATATAAAGCCTGATGTAAGCAGAACTACCTGTGATGTTTTTGACAGTTGTCCTCTTTGTTGCTGTTTATTTTTAATATTGATAGATTGGCCATCAAAGTTAAGTGACATACACACTTCTGTAACTTCACCACCTCCAAATAGAAACTGTTAGTTTGTGTCAGTCATTTGAAGTAGAGATGATGTCTTCTTTCAGTAATTGCATCTGGTATCCATCAGTATGTTTCATAGTGACATCATGGTTTTACTTGTTGGGGAATGTCTGAGGTTATTGAGCTGCTTCTGGAAATCCTGACCCTCTCAAGCAGCACTGTGAGGCAGCTGACTTCTGTCAGTCATGGCACAAGCTGGTAAGAGAAAATACTTGCAACACTCTAGGGCCTATGGTTATTTCCTCTCAGGACCTGGATGTTCTTCCCTGTATGCCAGCATCCAGAAATATATCCTCTTACTGTCAAATTCAAAGTGAGCATGTTACCTGGCCATTTTGAATTACTTTATGTGTGCACATAAGACAACATACTTGCTTAACAGAATTTCTGACTGATAACCTTATTTTAGCTCTGCAGGTAAGACTTTGGATCTTGTGGTTTCCATAAAGATTTTTATGGGTACTTGAAGCATCATAATAAAACTCATATTTTTTTAACTAGATGGTCAAAGTAACCATGAGTGACTGTACAGACTTCTTAAAAGTATAGCAGTCTCTATGTAAAGAAATGCTAGTATGTGACTTGTGAATAGACTAAGCATCTGTGAAACTCTTTTTAAGATACAGCATAAAAAAGAGTTCATTAGAAGGTGAATCTTTACCTAAGGAAACATTTTGCAACACTCTTCAGCTGTTTGTGAAAGCAAACATTGGCATTATATCTCCCTTAGTAAAAGTATCTTTTTACATTATTGAAGAAATGTGTATTAGAAGCTGTGTTTAAAAGCTGTATGTCATCACCTTATGCCTTCTATTGTGTGAAATTCATGCTATCTCTTGGATATGTGCTAGGACTCAACATAGGTTTACAGAAGTTCAATAATAAAAAGGCTAACATGTAAAAGTGGGACAGATTTTGCTCCATGGCTTTTTTTAAGTAATGCCCAATTTTGCAGCTATCAGTGTAGAACTTGGCTTAAGGGAGGCTGGACCCACATTGCTTGCATTGTGCTAGAAGCAATTCTCTTCATAGTAGCTGTTCTATGGTTTATTTTTTTCCCTCAAATTGATTTTCCTTTCACATAAGGTATATAAAAAAGAGGAACAGAGAAGTGTGTTATATAATGACTTAAAACTGAGAGCTCCTCTCACTCTCAGACTGACCAATACCAGTGCTTCTGTAGGAACACAAAATAAAATCAGCAGTCAGCTTCCCGGGGTGTTTGCTCATGCTCTCCAGTGGTTTATACCAAGGGTAGTTTCTGAGCTAGTGGTATCTTTGTGGCAAATGTTTCAGAAGAAATTAAAACCAAAAGTTGAAAAATAATTAGGTTTAAGGATCTGTTACTGGTATTTAAGATGCATTTTTAAATGATCTATGCTCAGGAGAATGCCCTCAAAGATTTTAATGAATTCTGGGTTCTCAGGTCTTGTCAGTGGAGTGTTTGCTTCTAAATCTTTAATTTTTTCATTTTAGAGGAAGATGTAAAAAAGCCCACAGAAGGAGCTGCTATTGTAATTTTCCCTAGTGACAAGCTCATTTTTAGAATTCCTGAAACTTACCAGCTCGAATGTATGTCCCTTTTCTGCTCTCCTCTTGTCCATACTCTCAGAATGGTGCACAGTTTTCAAAGATCCTTTTTATTCCATCTCATTTGGGTGCTGACTCCATGTTAAAGAGGTCTTGGTGGTCTACTGATACCAGAAAGCTCTGGTAACAAGCACCAGTGATATTAACATATACCAAAGCGTGTCCAGCTGTACAAATTACCATGGTGTCCAGCTGATGTAGGACATGAACTGTATGATCATCTTGCCTGAGAAAATACTAAACCTGAAAATTCTTGAGAAGTAGAGAGTTCAGCAAACTTTCAGAAAACTTTCTGTGCAGTGTTAGCTTCTTTTGTTTAGAGGCTGAGAAGCTTCTCAACATTAAAAGTCTTCCTCAAATTGTCCACAAAGCCCTGCCATCAAAAGACTCCCATGCAGTCAGGGGTTTCTTGATCTCCAAGAATTTTCTTTGAATTCTTCCCTAGTTCTGTTTTCAGTTTTGAGAAATGTTCCTCTACAGTAGGACTAGCAGGGACTTTGTATTCTGCCCATACTCAAATCCACATGATGGGAGGGAGGGAAGGGACTATTTCACTATTTCAGACTTTTGATTCTAGTCCAATTGTTCAGTGAAATGGCAGATGGTGAGTCTATCTGTGTCCACTATAAAAACTAACATCATTGCGTGAGCTTCTTTCTTCCCTGGCAGGGAAAGGACAAAAGAAACCAAAACAGAATCAGGCAAGGAATTCAGCTTATTTGCAAGCAAAAGCAATTAAGTTCATATATAACTCTTCTCAGACTTTTATGTTCTGCAGAATCATTTTTCATCTATTGAGCAGTGCTGTCACAGTATCAGAGCTTTAACTTTTACATATTTTCATTATGTAGTCTTGTGCAGCTTTCATTGATAACAGTCATTTGAAGTGTCAGTGCAACTGATGAAATCAGATGGGCCATGAAGGGTTTGGTTTAAAAGCTGTCACTGAGATATATAATGTATTTTTCTATTTTGCAGTTACTTCATAAAAGTTTGAAAACAGCGCAAGATAATGTATCTTCACCCACTCGGTAATACAAATTGTTCGGAGATACAGTTTTTTATTTGTGTAATACAGCTTTAGGGGTGAATTAGGTACTTTTATTAGTGAAAAATTAACATCCATAAATAAGTTGATGGTGTACTCTCTGGATTTAGGACTAGGGTTTTGAGGATTTCTCAATGTAGTTGAGTCACAGGATTTTTCAAAAATCTGTCTTCAAGTGTCACAGTGGGAGCTGCTGAGCTCTGAGTGCTTTGAAATCCACGTCCTTTGGTGGTGGTTCAGAATTAAAAATTAGTGAGCTGTTTTAAAAAATCTGTTTTCCACCTCGTGTATTTCTTTTATAATGGATAAAGTCTCCATGAAGGAAGACTATGATTGATTAAAGCTATTTTTCCTTTTAACTAAATGTGACACTGTTGGTGTGCTTCTCCAACACTCTCCCAATTATTTTGGGAATAGCAGAAGACTGTATTTTCTTGGAAGTATGGCCCTTGGTATTCTCTCAATTTTATACTGTTGCTTTCATGGCCTGTTCCTAGACATACACAATGTAACAGTGGGCAAGACAAATCCTGATGTCACTTACGTGTTCATCTCCCAGTTTGCCTTGAGCAAAAGATGTAGCTCTGCTGTTTGGTATGCATTTTGAGTCTACTGAATTTTCCTGCAATAATTAGGAGGGAATGACATTTCAGTTTCTTAGCGAATGTTCAGAAAGCAAGCAATGCTACAAAATCATTCAGAGTCCCAGTGGAACTAGGCTGCAAAATCAGGTCCAGCATTAACGATGCAGATAGTGGAGGGGAGACTCCAGGTTTTTGTTTTCAGGATGTTCTTTTCTGTGGTGGTTTCAGGTTACTCTGTCTCTGCTGAAAAGCTCTGCCTCTCCAAAATAGCCAGTGTTGCATGAATGTCTTTCTTCTGGTCAAGAGGCAGTTAATGGAAGTCCTTTCTTATTCTGTGTTTGTTTTCCTTTATTTACTAACTTTGCCACTGATACTCATTAGTTGAAACATTGCCTCTCCATGAGCTAACACACTGCTTAAGCTTGATTATCTACAGAGTAAATGGCAAGGGCAGACACCTAGCTTTTCAACTTACTTTTCTGCACTCTGTTGTATTCTGAGAAGAAGTTCACCCACTTCTAGCTAGGTATTTTACCGTTTAAAAACAAAACAAAAAACATCTTAGGGAAGGATAACAGGAATAAGAGGGTTCAGTGGCTGGGATACCTCCCTTTGACACAGCAGAACCAAATATAATTCTCTTTTTTTTCATGTTTCCTGGATAACTTTCAGTAATTTCTAAAATCATTATGGCACATTAACTCAAAAATGGCCAGCTAGCTGTGGCTTCCACACCTTATCTCCTTTTACCTGTGGAAAGAATTAATTGGGATGAAGTAATTGTGTGACAGAAATCAGACTCACTGTTGCCCTTTTAAAAGACAAGTAGTTTGTTTTGCTGTTGCAGCTCAGCTAGGACCTGTAAGGTTAATATCCTCACTATGACTTTTCAATCTCTTTTGACCCTGAGTGATGAGGATAAGGTTACAAGAACCATGTAAATATAGACCTGCTTCTCTTTTGACAGGAACGAGGAAACAAAACATAAATAGATACTTAATTTATCTGTAAGTAGTTTCTTACTTGCTATTGAATAAGGCCCACTGAGATTAAGTTAATAACACAAGATGACTGTGTTAGTATTATTATTTCAAAACCAAATAGACAAAGTCTATATAGGATAAACATTTTCAAATTTCTGAGAGTATTAGAAACACTACAGAGGAAAAAGCCATGAAAATGACTTGACAGAGGACTGCTAACTTCAACAGAGTTAAAAAACAAATAAGCATATAAAAAAAAAAAGTCAATACTCAGGAACACAGAAAATAGAGATGGAAAAGATATATTGGGTTATGTTCTGCATCTTCTGCTAGAGTACAACTGTTCATTGCAGTGTATCTTTTATCCAGTGTAGCCTTAAATTGTTCAAAGCAAAGGAAATTCCTCTACTTCCTTTGGGACTGTCTGTCACAGACTGAAGATCTCACTGTCAAGGGATGTTTCCAGACGTTTAACCTAAATTATGCTCATTTTCCAGCCATTAGTGCTGAAGTTCCCTCCTTGGTGTTTATACCTCTTAGAAGGACTTTGCCATTGTAGTCCCTTCAATATTGTTTGGTCATTATACAAGGAAAAGGCAAGTCTCTGGAAATCGATAGAAAATGACAGGGTAGGGTGGTGCTATTATATCGTAGTTGCTAGAATAGCAATGTGCACATATCTGTGCTTGCATCTTTCTCTGTTCCATGGTTAGTAAGAGCATCTTCCAGTAGGATGAATAAGCTGCAGGTCTATGTGTGACCATACTGTTTCCAAAACATGTTCTTAAGGTATCCTTGTCTGGCATTGTGTTGGAAAGTATCCACTTAACCCAAAATGGGATGTGCAGAACCAGAGCATTAACGAGGTAAACAAAGGCATGGCTGTTGTTTTTCCAAGTTTTTCAGGATGTTCTGAGAGACACATATCTCTGGGAAATTCTGTAGATCTTAATTTTGTGTAAGAATAAATAATACATTTTGATTAACACCTTCTTGTAAGAAAAAAAATTTAGAAAGCAGAGGTATGGAGAGGCCAAGCTTTTGTGGAGTGTGGATTTATGTAGGAAGAAATACATGACACTACTCAACCCCTCACATTGGTACTCTACAGACTTTCTGTGGGACTTCCAAATAAATAATTTTAAAATTCCATCTGTAATCACTTTCTAGGACATGCTTGTCTTATTATCACAATTTAAGTCTGAAGCAGGCAAATTTAAACATTTTGGAATCAGTTAGTTTAATTGCACCTCAGAATGATATTTCATTGGCTTCAGTTAGATAGATGTATAGTGTCAAAAGCATACAAATGACAGGTAACAGCATACTCACAAAATGCAGAATGGTTTTCTTTCCTTGAAACCTTCCCTTGAAGATGCCTTTTTTTACTGTAGACCCTTTCACTGTCTTTAAGCATCAGTGACACCTTCAGCTCCATCCCATCACACAATTTTCCTGTATCTTAGAGTCTTGCTGCCAGATGAGGACACTGGACAGCGGGATTGGAACCTTCCCCCTCCCTGACTCAGGGAACCGATCTACAGGCCGGCATGTTTCTAAGCAAGAATCAACCTTGGAAACAGAAGTCCTTGCACCGTCTGAGCAAATTCTTCTATCAGCTCCTTCAGTAAAAGCAAAAACTCTTGAGCGAGAAGTGCCTTCAACAGCTAAGAGCCAGGAGGCTGTGGAAAGCATAATTAGTCACTCAACATCTGATCCGGCCATGACTGCCAAAGGTATACGACCTTATCAGAGTCGCCTTCCAAAACCAGCTTCCTCAGGTAAAATGTCAATCACACTGAAAATCACATTATTTCTGCCCTGACGTCTGTTTAGATTAGCAGAAGTCCTATAATAATGACAGTTGATAACAGAAACGTTAAATGCAGAGCAGAAGATACTCTTTTTATGAATGCATAAGGTTAACAAGTTTGTGACCTGAGACATATGGAAATTTTGTTACACATAATGCTTATCTGAGGAAGAAAAATGTGTTAAGTACTTAAATCCTTTTCTCAAGAAACAGTACTTGAAGAAAAAACATATGCCAGCCTTGGAATTTGACTTGAATAGGAATGCAGATGTTCAGCAATATTAAGGATCAGATTTTGCGGCACGGTACGAAGCACAGCCATGTTGTGACGTAGAAAAGATGTATTTGTGAAGACTAGCTTTTGAAAACAGATTTGGAATAAAGACTCATTTGACCTCAATGCATAAATTCTGTCCCAATGAATATATAGCCTTGACCTCAAACAAGACTTTCATTACTTTACTATATTATACAAATACATTTCTTTATATGAACATGAAATACCCCACTTTTGCTTAGCAGCTATGTCTTTTTTTAAAAATCATAAAACAAAAGCTAAAAAAAGGAATAATGGACTAGCAATCCAGCAAAGTACCAGCAAATAGCTTTGTGCTAGTAAATAGTTCCATTGAACTCTGGGTGGGTTTTTTTATAAAGGTACACTGACCATTTATATACCTTTTTGAAGGCTTTTGAGTTATTAATGTATATGTCAGTAACATTAGAAATCATTACATATAGCATTTATAACAGGGAACTTTTCATAGTCAACATGATAGATATGGTACAAAATGCAATAAAAGTAATTGATTTAATGGGGAAGACTACTGTTTCATCGTGACTGAATGCTATGTCATGTATTTATTGGGGTTATGGTTGTTAACACTTTGTCAGCATAAGTATTTATGGCTCCTATAGAAGTTGTGTGTTTAACTTACATAAATCTGTATCACTGCATAAGAGACATTTCACATAATTAGCATGTAAGGAAGGTTAAATATCAAGTTTAAGCTTCCTTTAAGGCCATCAAATATGTGTTCTGCTAATGGGCTGATGTATATTATCATAGAATCGTTTAGGTCAGGAGAGACCCTTAAGATCACTGAATCCATCCGTTAACACAGCACTGCTCCATCCACCATTAAACTATGTCCCTCAGCACCACATCTACACGTTTTAAATACCTCCCCTGGAGGTCTCCCCTGAGCTAACATAGCCCCAGTTCCCTCAGCCACTCCTCACAGGACTTGTGCTCTAGACCCTTTACCAGTTTTGTTGCCCTTCTTTGGACGTGCTTGAGGACCTTGGTGTCTTTCTTGTAGTGAGGGGCCCAATGTAAAACTGAGCCTAGGAGGAATGAGGCCTCTTTTATATGTTCATAAGATGCATAACAGAAGAATTCTAATTAAACGTCTCAGAACTTAGTTGATTTAACAATATTCCCAGTGCAGTCTTGTAATGGTATAATAGACTGCAAACACACATTGTGTGCTTCATTGAAGACTCCCTTGCTTGTTCCAAATCAAAGCTAAATAAAAGATATTTTAATACTTAGTATTTTTTTAAATAAATGTACTGTTAATTAATGGTAAGCTAAGAAGGATTCAGAAGAGAAATCTTAGTTATAGATTATATGCTACATGCTTGAATAGCCACGTGTGTGACCTCAATTCAGCAGTGTGCTATAGAGTCCATGATTAAACACTGTCATTATAACAAATTGAACAGAAACGGCAAGCATTGAATTGCTTCATAAGAAGTCAGTAGCAGTAAGGTTGTTCTGATCTTAATGCTAATATTCAGTGCACCAGCCTTGCAAGGTTTGTATCTTAATTAAATTGTCATGAAGAGATGTTAAAAAAAAAGTGCTATACATCAGATGGTGGGGTCATCTCATTCTTTACTACAATATTTTCATTCTGTTCTTCTCTCCCTCAATTTCTCATCCAAATTACAATTATTACTTTATTTCATATGCACCATATATCTTCTTTGATGTTCTGATTTTGCATAGTGCAAATATAGCAAATAAAAAGGCTAGCTGATGGAGAAGTTCTGCTAGAAAGATACTTCTAATTATATTTATGTTAACAGACTGTTCTCTCTCTGAGAACATTAAATAGCAAAGCAGATCCTACAATGCCTAGAAGTAGTTATTGAATGTTGTTTCTGGGGTGAAAGAGTATATATTGCAAAACTATTAGAGGGATTTAAATCCATGCCTTCCTCTTTTGTTAACTGGAAAAGTCTTTGGATCAAATTCTGCCACTGTAGTTAGAATTATTCTGGTAAGTTAAGTTGTTCCTTTGAGTACTAAGATATTATTTGAAATAATGAAAATATCATGACTCGCCCCTAGTTTTTACTGGTTTATAATTGAAACACTGTCATAAGGATGATGATGAGACCTACAATTTAAATTATGTCTCTCTTAATTCAGGAATAATTAACCTTGCAAAGCAAAGTGAACAAGTACCAAGTTCTGTAACCTCCGCCTCATTAGACCATACTGAAGAAAATGTGGAAATTAGAAAAGTTCTTCCAGAGTGGACAACCAAGAAAACTACTAAAACAAAGGTATAAGTTAAGAAGTGTCATCTATAAAATGAAATGTGTGTTGTGGTGTAAAGAACCAGAAATGGTGAGTGTTTTTAATATAGTGGGAGGAGTAACTAGCACTCTATGACAGCTACATTTACTTTCTTGCCCTTCATTTATAATCTCTTTTTTTTTTATATAATTATACTAATAATACAGCACCCAACAGTACTTTTTCCTCATGGTTTACAAATGTGTTTTAATTTAAAAAAGCATTTTACAGACAAGGAAATGGAGACCTCTTACCCTGTTTTTTTCTTCAGGAAACTTGATCTTGTTTGTTTGCTCTCCATAAGATTTGTATCTCTTTTCTTTCCTCAGGCCTAGGTTTCCTTGTTTTGTATGGCTGTGTAGTATGAATGTTTGAGCAGAGGTGCTATGAAAGTACTGTGAAAGAGAAAACACTCTTCTTACATGTTTCTATGTGGTTTTGGTTAATCCCTGCAATGATCTGTCCATTCTTCGGTCTTGTCCTGAAAACTGCAGAAAGAACAAACAGGCAAATGCATATACCTGTGCAAAAGCTTCTGCTGCTGGTTGTCACGTCATTCAGGAATGCCAGGCTGTCAAGCCATGCGAGAAATACAGGGTCAGCAGGTTGGCAAAGAGAGAAAAAAAACTTCCATCAAGAAAGTGGCCATTAAGCAAGGAAACTGTCAGACAATGCTAGCTAATAAGCTTTACGTTACAAGAGGCTAAAAACATTTTGTTGCATAACTTCTTTTCATGTCTGCTTTATCATTGTATTTACTGACTGGGGTGTCTTTTATATAGTCCATGCTCTGGATACTTAGAGCAGAAACAGAGGTAAAAATACTTGTCTTGTATGTCATTGACAAAGTGGTGGTGAATCCTATGTAGTTCAGTAGTGTTGACTTCCAAGCAACAGCTGCATCAGTGTGGTCTTCACCTTGAGCCAGTCATGACTTGTCACCTCCCAACATCATCTTAACAGATAGAATCATAGAATCATTAAGGTTGGAAAAGACCTTCAAGATCATCAAGTCCAACTGTCTACCTAACGTTATCACGACCACTAAACCATGTCCTGAAGTGCCACATCTACATGTTTTTATAAATACATTACTGTAGATTAGCCTGCCTAAGAGTCAGCAGGTCACTGTATGTGTAGCTGGCATGTGAATGTGCCTGAGTAGCTTCAGGACTAAAGCAGACTTGCAATCTCCCAATTTCACAGGTAGCGTTGGGCATACCTGGCAATGTGCAAATATCCTCACATCTAGTCCCCTTTCCATGCATATGTGCTTCCTGTCAAAGGGATGTCCTTCTTCATCATTTAAAACCTGTGACACGGGAAGATGGGGAAATTAATATCACTATTTGGAAAGCAGAATTAAAAACTCTTTAGCTCCACTGATAGTCAACTGGGGTTAGGATACTAAGAAGTATTTGTGCCTGTAGATGTCATTAACTGAGCAGTGTCAGCCTTAGCTTCCCCATACTCATTTTGTGGGTTTTATTTTACTAAGCTGCTGCTTGTGAAAGGTTTAAATGTTCAGGCCTTCCATGATTACAACCTGTACAGAGCTGTCAGGGTTCCTTTTTTACTTCCAGGAAAAAAAAAAAATCCTTAGTATTGCTTCCTTGTTTAGGAATCAGCTGGGAATGAAGGGCTCTCCAGTAACATAATGTAAATGCCATGACTAGGGACATTGATGAATTTAGGAAGAATTTAGGATATTCTGGTATAGAAAGCATGAGTATTATCTACTGGCCATTCTAATAGTCTCTAGAATCGCTTTCAGCAAACCATTTTTCTGTGAAAATTCTGCATATTATAAATATACTGTATTAAACATACTTGAGAAGTTTTAAAATTGATCTTGGGAGATGAAATTATCTGAGAATGTTGGTAGATTTGAAAAAAATGTTGCAGTGAAAAAAATGGTAAAATCTGGACTGTTCCTGCCAGACTAACTCAGGAGACTTGCCAGGACAAGAATGTGCTATTTCCCTCATCTCAGACTGATTATTGCTACTTGAAGAAGTGGTTAGTAAAACTGGTAATGCAGATTCTTCTTCTAGTTGAACTATCCATGTATACTGCATGATGAATATCAAATGTTCCACTCCTAATACCGTCTCTGGCATTATATATTGAGATATATGCATCATCTGAATGTTTGCAATACCCTTATTTGTACAGGACAGAGCTCTGAGAGTGTGTACTTATTCTGCAAGCAGCAGTGACACTGAGCTGGAGCCAGAGTATGGAACAAATTATTTTAGCACTGCAGAGGAGACTTTTGTAGAGTTAACAAAGAACAACAAACAAGGTAATTGAAAATTTGTACATAAAATTGTGTATCCCTCATTTCCACTCTGACTCAGCAGCACGTAGTGTCCTTCATTGAACTTTCTGTCTAGTTTTCACTTTCTAACCCCAGATCCTACTTCAGTCTAATTTTCCATTAGCTTTTTATTACTTTTTGCTTTTTATTCTATGTGTGTATCTTTTTTTCCCTCTCTTCCAGATTTTTTTCTAACAGGGGCTTAACTTCTATTTTTTTATGCATAAATCCCTGCAGTGTAAGTAAGAAATCTTCTGTTACATTATTACAAGATTTAAAAAGTGACTATAAAGACAAGTTCCTTTTTTTTTTTTTTTCCCAATTATATTATCCTGTTGCAATAATGCAATGATCAAAGCCATAGTTTTCCAACCTCTATATCAAAGTGATGTTGGTTATGGTGCTGTAGTGAAGTCTCTCTCATCGTCTTCTATGTATATATTGCCATTTTCATGTATCAACCTTTTTTGTGAGAAGTGATGGCAATTTGGAATTTACTCAATTCCAGTAGATAAAATGACATTAAGTGAAGTTCTTGAGATAATAGTTTTCTGTGTGTTTAATAACCCAAGAAATTGCTGTCTTGTCTTGACCACCAGTTTGCTGTGCTTCAAGCCACCTTTCAGTGCAGATGTGGGAGGAGGAGGAGAGCATGGCTCATATCCTTGCCTACGCAGCAGCCGATGGCTTCCCTGCAGGAGATGAATTCTGGCTAGTGCAAAGGCCAGTGCAAGGTCTCAGCACTGCTGAAGCCCTGAGAGCTTAAGCAGTGCTTCAGTGATTCATAGGATTTGTGCTGACCCTCCACACGGCAGGGAGCTTGACCTAGCAGAGATTAGCACCTTCTGTAGATACTGCAGTGATGAATGCATTAAAAGTACCGTGGACAGCTGGATACTGTCAACAAATACACTGTGCTCTTTAGCGTCTGCTGGGAGTTGGGCTTAAACATTTGGCATTTTCAGAGCTAATCCATTTTTTGTGATTCCACCAGAGAAAGAGTAGAGTAGGAAGCCAGGGCTGCTTCTTTACATTGCTCCTGTAACTTTGTATGTTTAATCCATATGAAATGTTGCAAGTAATTTAACTTAGCCCATAAACACTTTTTTACAGATTTTACTATTTACAAATCATGTTCTAATAGAAGAAAGATGTGTTTTGTTAAAGATGTAGATAAGCATTTTTTTCTGTATTGATCACAATTTGCAAAGAAAGGATTTTGTGTCAGCAGTTGCATTAAATGGCAGCAGATTCCAAGTTTAATGATACCTAAGCATGATTTGAAATCACTGTTTTATATAGCAAATCATTACTTTTGTGTATATGCCTAACTTTTGGGCTAGTAACAGAACTAAAATTCATAATGGTGATTGAGACAAATAGAAAAGAAAATTATGAAGCATTACTGTGAGAGTATTTTTGTGATAGTCATTCCCTATGGTCGAATTTCTGTTCTGTGCTTTATAAATGCAGTTCTTACATCATATTAATAACAGTACTTTATTCTATTCTGTGGTCAAAGATCTTAGCCTCTTTATGCACACAAGTGATATAATCTCAAAACACCCACATGAGGCTGATACAGGGACTGCAGCAAACCAACTCAGGGAATGGTTTTATATGTATAGATAATTATATTTATTAGTTAAGTCTCCAAAGCATTACTTTATTTCACTAGTTTTACAATTATAATGTTGGAGTGATTTTCATTTTCCATTTATGAGCAGGGAACAGAGAGTCTGAGTGCCCAGTGCAAAGGCTACTGAAAGTCAATGGTAAAACCTTCAATGGTTTAGTGGGCTTTGGTTGATACTCCCAGTGCATTGCCCAATGTTACAGAGAAAGTCAGTAGAATAGCGGGGAATAAACAGAATATTCCAGTCTTCCATTTCAACTGTGAAAATGTTTTGTTTCCAATTTCATGAAGGTTTTATACTGATAGATTCACTTGGAGACCCTGGAGGCAGAGGCTCATCTAATCCTATAGGTTATAAGGTAGAGTTGAAGTTTGTGTAACAAGAATTATAAGGAAAGAAGCTAATGATCATGTAACCCTCTGTCTCCCATGCATTTTCATGAAGCTGCAGAAAATTTCTTCGGTTTTGTTTTGATCTTCTGAATGATATTTCAGCCTTGGACTTTGGAAACTGAGGTTTTTATTTCTAATGTTCCTGTATTACAGTAGGATCTATAACAAATGGGTAGGATCTGTTTCTTCCCTTACTAGTGTATCTTTTATACTGTTGTACTAACAAGGAAGTGGAAAGAATTACCAAATACAGTTAAACTGAAAGAGCTGTTCTGTTCTGCTCTGTACATGCTAAAGGAACTTAGGACATCTACCACGTAAGGCTGTTAAGAGAGAACAAAAACACAGCAAATAGATAAGTAGAACAATCCCCCCTAAATTAACTATCTCATCTATAATTTTAAAAGAAAGGTAATTAATACTGACTGTCTCATACCATCTCCTTCACCTTGAATGTTAAGTATGAACAATCCCCTGTATATGCATTGATTGGAGACTTAGCAGCTGGTATTTTAATGCTTTTATTACATTGAATTCTAGATACCTTAAAACATTTGAAATACATTGAAAATTTGTAAAATTACATGACACTTTATGTAGACTGCATTTCATCAATTACATATGCCATATGGGTATTATTTTTAACATCTCTTACAGATGAGCAGGAAAAACAAAATCAGAGAAAGTCATTTCTGGGGAACCCAATGTCAATCTTGGATTTATACCAACACAGTCTCTATGGCCATTTTGGAGAGGATGGACCTGAGCAATTAACACACTACAGTTTAATTGAGCAGCTGAGTGGAGCTTCTAGTAAAGACAGCAAAGGCAAGGAAAGCTCAAGTGTGAGTTACTGTGGTTTTTATATTACTGCTCATTTTCTTCATGATTATTTTTATTTGCCTCTTCTTTGTTCCTCAGTGTGTTGATTGATTACAAAAACCAGACGGAATTGAAAAAAAAAGAAAGGTATATCCTGCAGAAGAGTAAAGATCTAAATATTTTTAGAACAGAATGCTACATTCTGATGCCCACCTGTTACAGAAATAATTTCCAAAATTGACGAGTAGAGACAGTGTTCTACCATTAGAGAGAAGTTGAAATCTAAGGCTAGCAAGAAAACACAGAATTTATCTTGTAATGCTGCTCTTTCACATATACCTACATAGTATGTATAGCACAAAATGTAGTAAATGACCTAAAGAAGTAGTATTCCTGAAAATTCAAATGAAACTACGCTGTGGAAGTCAGCTATCTTCTGGTATCTTTTGAAATAACTCTTGGTGTTAGCTCTGGAACTCTTGATTTAGGAGTTTCAAATACTATTTTGATGAAGATCAGTCCTGATCTCTTTGGTGGATATTGATGCTAACTGAAACAAATTTATTTTCTCCACTTACTCCACATGAATCCACGTGCTATTTCTGTATATAAAAATGTTGAACCTGACATCATGCAGTCTCAACAACTGTGAAAAGCAACTTCTCAACCTGCTGTTTTCCTCCTCACACTTCTTTCTTATTTTTTCTCTCCTTTGCTCCAACAAACCTATTTGTTTGAAAATAGTCACCCAGCCATGATCCACTGTAATCATGTTCAGTCTCTTTCCCCAGCTCTTCTTCTTTTTAAATACAAGCTTTTTTTCTTTTTTTTTTTTTTTTCTCTGTGTAGCACATCTTTGGTATATTACAGTATAAACAAAGGTGGTAGCAGAAAATAATGAGTGAGCTGCTGTTTTGTAGGATACTGGTGTAGTTCATAAGTGAAAAAGAATTTTTATGTCTTCCCAGATCCCAGTTTTCAGCTGCAGAAAATCACTGTGTATTGTAACTTCAGAGGTGATTAACCAGAGTTAGAGTCAGAGCTTTCAGGAATCTGGGGCTAACGTGCAGAAGGATCGTATGGAACAAACGGGCAACACCCCTGTTTATTCTGACCCTGCTGGCAGGGAAGCCCCACTTGATAGAATATTAAACTGACTCTCAAACTACAAAATAAAACTCCTGAAATGTATCTGCCTCATTTCCCAATCAACCAAATTTCACTTACACCCAGAATATGATTCAATTTTAATATATATGAGTCATATTTAAAAGAACAATTTTAAAGAATCTGGCTTCATAGTTGTGAAGAAGAAAAGGAAAAAGAAAAAAAAAATATAGCAGAAGAGTATTCAAAAGGATAGATGAAGGAAAATAACTTGAACATCCACTTAATTCCTCATCTGGAACATCTAGAAATTCATGGTTTAATTATGCAGATGAGATTAATTATATATGTATTTATGTATATAAAAATATATACAAATCAGTTCTGCCTTCTGGACGCCATCTTTTGCTATTAACAAAGCAATTAAATTTGGTTCCACTATAGAAAAGTGGCTCAGAGTTGCATCTACTTTTAATTCATTCTTCTCATGCATTTCTTGTATATGACAAGTCTGCAATGTGCCAAATCAGCATCAAAACTTAAACAAAACTCATTGAAATAGCCCGAGGATCCTCGTAAAAATCATCATTAAACTAGAAGGCAAGAGGTATAACTCAGCACTAGCATTTTTCATGCATTATGTTGGGGGGCTTTTGAGATTACTTTTTGAGAATCTGAAATAGTGCCCAAAACAGCATTGCCTCTCGGTGAACAGTAAAAGCTCAATAAATTACTAGAGATTTGGCTATTAGTATTAAACTTTTTTAGAATGACAAATGAGAAGCAGTGACCATGAAAAGCAGGTTGCCCTGAACAACTTGTTTGAACCAGTATGGCAAAATTTTGTGAGCTGTAATTTTGTGACCAGAGTCTGTTTAAATTAGAACTGTGTGGTCTGGAACACTGCACACACACACACACACACAAAAAAAATAAAATAAAAAGGAGACACCAGAAACTGAGGCACTTACAGCCAGCAACTCTAAAAAAGTAAAAACAGATACATTTTGAGGGGAAAAGTGCAGCTTTCATGCAGAATATTTGTCATTTTGAAAAAGGAGATGCTATGTGCTTTGAATTTCATTCCCAAATGGTGTGTGTGAAGACTTTAAAACAGAAAAACAACCAAGTGCAATGATGGGCAGAATGTGTTTATGCTGCTTGTCGAAAGAGCAGTGTGCTGTATCAGTCCCTCAGCCCAATTAAATTGCACTGCACAGCACCAGTACAATATAGTGGCTTCAGATTGGGTGCTCTAATGAGACATTCTGGCAGGAAGCTCTCTTAACCCAGACTTATTGTCATTTGAATTGTCTCCTCCTCACCGAACATAGTCGCCAGATTTACCCCCAAAGTACATACACAACAAGTTTTATCAGCAAAAAGTATTGCACAGACAGAGTTTCAGAAGGGAAACAACCAAAGGGCAATTACTGTGATAAAGGGACACTAAATGGACAGTTTGAGAAATCAAAAAAGTCTTTTGCACATTGAAAGAAGAAACATTTATTGTTCCAGTTTCTTATCTGCCAAGTCGTAAACAGCATCCTCATTAAATACTCTTGGCCCTAAAATCAGCTTGACGTTACATTTATTTTGACCTCGGAAACACATTCTGAAATAATGTTATCCTTTTGTGCACTGCAGAATTTTGGACAAGAAAAACAAATCACAATTTCAAAGAAAGGAATAAAAGGCATTGAATCATGGACATAAAACTTTCACTTAACATCTATGGTGTATTTTTCTTATGTAGGATTTTGAAAACTCTAGTTTTCAAAACAGTATTTTTTATATGTATCAATTGAATTATTTTCATTAAACAGAAACTTTTCTGATTTAATAAATCATAGGCAGCAGCTGATCCAAAGTCCACTGCAGCCACCCCATGAGAGACACCATTCAGTGAAACTTCAGTGACGTCTGAGTTAAACAGCCATTCCTCTTCCTTGTAGCAGTTACTGGTTGTGCCTTGCGCAGTGTGCTGATGTCATGATTGCTAGAATATTTTTGCAATGAAAAAATTATTTCACATTTCAATTAGTTTACTGTTTAAACTTTAAAAGCTCAGTGATCTATTGTTTCTTATAAGAATTCAGAAAACAAGATAAATTTCCCTCACCCGGACCCTTTGTTCATTAACTTATTTTATGATCAAATGAGAACCAATACAAGACCTTTTATTGTCTTCTTTGTTCCCTTGGAGAAGTAACTGAGTTGGTCAAAGATTTTATTACTTAATCATCCTTACGATCCCAAAGCATCATGAAAAATGTGTTTCCTTCTGTGTCCTTAACCATCCATCACATACTTTTTTATGTAATACAGCCCTTCTTGCTTTCTTTTGTATTACTGCGTATTACTCAATTTGAGTCACCATCAAGGCTTGCTTGTATTTCACAGCATGACTTGAGCACTTTAAAAAAAAAATCCTTCATGGAAGTGGTTGGTACCCATCACAAGTTTCTAAATCCTCTTATTTTCCTTCAGTTGTGATGACACACATGAGAAAGCTGACATTTCTGGCACGGTAACAATGTTAACTACACCAGCAATTTAACTACAGGCTCGTTTAACGAAAGAGACTTGTGTGTGCGATGTGGAGTTAAAATCTTACTCAACACGGCAGAGTTTGTGCGTGGTGTACAGATGATTCATGAAGAAGATCAAATGCTCAAATCACCGTGTCTTGTAATTCAAGTAGATATTAGAACTTGCTGGCAAACACAGGAAAAGGAAAAATTAGAGAAGTTGCTGCTGTTCTGGCTGCACTTACAAATGGGACTGACATGGCGGCATTCCCAGAGAAACTCAAGGTTTTTTACAGCTGAGTAAGCTTATTGGGATTTAATGCTTATGATTGACTCATTGTGCTCACAAGCCTTCTCATGCATCATATTAACAGGGGGGAATATCCACAAAAGGACTAGAAATAAGAATAAGTTTGTTAATTGCACAAGACTTGCCATCCTCAAGGATCCCAGAGCATTAAGCTGAAACTAGACGATGTTCCAGCATTCCTGAATTACAGCAATAGTTAAAGCAGCCCAGGCATCTCTGCAGGCTACACTCAACAAGAGTAAGGGGAAAACAAAGGCAAGCATGAGCTGCTTCCATTTACCTCTCCTCTCCTACAGAGATCAGTAAGCCTTGAGCTAGGGTATGAATTTGCAGCTCACTGGGCACTTTGCACTGTTCACCTATTTAGTCAGCTCTTGGAGAATGTGCCAGCAAAGTTTGTGTGCTTGATTTGGGTTCTCTTGAGTCACTTTCTGAAGGTGCCTTATTCTCTCTGAAAGAGGGAAGCTCTTACGCTTTTAAATGTAGCCCCTCTTAAAAAAGACTCTCTATATTTAAATGTCTGAACTAGTTCCAGGGAGACCATGTGCACTCTGCTTTCATAGACAACTAATTTTTTCAGATTATCAGATATGCTTAGAGAGTGATTCTGCTTATCGTGTGTGAAAAAGCCTAAGATAAGGATATGGGCTCAATTAGCAGTTGGGAAGAGCTGCATCCTAAGAGTTTAAAGTGGGAAGGAGGTATTCACCCGTGGAACTACGTGCTTCCTTGCCTTGACCAGAGAGAGGAAGCCTACACAGCTAACTTATACTGAGTACCAAACTTTTAACACAAAATTAACAAGATTAATATTGTCCCAAGCTTTCCTCTGTGGGGAACGAGTAAAAAGCACTTATTGTAGCTACCATTTGTATTTTAGAGTGTGAAACTGCATCTCACTGCACCCTCAGGTGAGCACTAATTTCCTTGCTTATACTTTCATGACAGGAGTTCCTTTGGCTGGGGCAGCACTGGGTGATGCTTGGCTAGTTTCTTGGTCTCAGGATCTCAGTTTCACCATCTGTAAATAGGGATACTTAGGTTACCAAAAAGAAAACAGCAAATGCTCTTGATGACCTAGGTCTTAGCTTGTTTTGTACAATGTGTGTATTACTGCAAATACAGATTTTGAAGCAACTCCTACAAATTACTACACTAGAAAGTAACAGAAAATAGAAGGGGCCACTTATCAATAAGAGAAAGTATCTAGATGGGCTGGATCAAATAAATCTAGGAATTAGTTGATTTCTGTGTACTGACTGTATAATTCGGTTTACTGTGTCTGAAGCACAGAAACCTTACCTCCTCTTTGCTGTTTTCCTTGTCAGGCTTAAAGGAAGATGATGAGTTGAGGAGGAAGTCGGGTATATTTCCTTTCCCAGCCCTGATGAACCTCTGATGTTAAGGAAATTTTTGCCATTGTACAATTTGTAGATGGGGAATAAGTCTGCACACTCATTCACCCATACTTTCTGCTTTAAGATTGATGCTTTTCTTTCATTTAAGGAGCTAGTATATCAAATTATTGCATATGTTTAAAGAGGTGATCTATTAATGTAAGCATAAGGTGATCTCAGTCTAGAACCAGGCATTCTAATTCAGTTGGGATCAGGTATCCTTTCATCCTTCCTGTCGCAAAACCTGAAAATAGTATTTACTGTAATTATGCATTTGTATTAGATCTCAAAATTCACATCATGTTAACACAGGGTGTATATAGAAGTTCCAGCAACAGTTTTATAAAGGGCAGTGTTATAAGGGAAAGTAAACCACCCAGCAGATTTGTATGTCCATCTAGGACTCAGCACTTCTGTTTTGAAAGCAGAGTGAACTACCTCACCCAAAGAAAGGGAGCACATTCTGAGCTGGATTTGGCTAGGACCAAGCCAGAAGTTTCATGGTGGTGTAAAGCCACACTGATGTACCCACTCAGATCAGAGTGCAGTCCAGTCATGGCAGCCCTGAAGTGGCCCAGCTGGGGCTAGGCTGTCCCCAGGCTCACTTGCCTCATGTGTGTTTGCTTGGAGCTGCCCTGGAGCTCTGCCTCCAGAGCTGCTGCTGGGCAGGGTCGCATCTATCTGCCAGCAGCATGGGGAGGTCACCAAGAGCACTTGCACAAGACCTTACCAGGCATGGACTGCACTGCTGAAATAGCCCCTCTCTGCACCACAGCACACGCCCTCCCCTTCCCTAGCTGTGGTACGTACGGAGGTCTTTAAGCAACATGTGCTTCCATTTGTCAAAATCATCTCAATAGAATTCACTCACTGACAGGCTTTGGGCTGTGAGGCTTCCTTTCTATTTAATCAAAGGATTTTGATTCTCAGATGAATGATGCAATACTTGTTCCATCAAAGCAAAGACTGTCTGAGTAATTACCCAAGTTGATGTAAGATCTATTGTCAGGGGAATTTTCTAAGAGCATTTGACAACATAAGTGACAACAACTACAGGAGCATGATCTGATAAGAAAACAGATTTTACCATACCACCCACGGGAGTAGTACAGAATTAAAAATATTTTTTCTAGCCTCAAGTCTGATTCAACTCATGTGAGTAATGTGAAATTACAAACAGACTAAGATGTCTCCAGATATCAACAAATCCCACATCTTTGCATGTTTTTTTTTCCCCTCCATAGGGCAGGTTCACATCCTGAGATCTGCTACCAAGCTTTATATTCCTAATCAGGTCTTATTGTTTCTAGTATCTTGCCATCAAAGTTGCCTCCAAAAAGTAAAGTGAAGAGACAGCAAAACAAGCAATTGGAAGACTGCTAGGCAGTCTCCTGGGACCAAAGTCTCACTTGACACGTATCACTTAAAAGAAATGTTGTATAGTGTGGAAGAACATTCTTACAGTTAGCCCGAGGAACTAGCTTGGCAACAATAAAAAGCTGCAGTTATACAGAGACTCATTTTTCTCCCTGTGCCTTCTAGGTGAAACAACTGAGGCTTCTTACAGTGTTGAGAGTTTTAGTAAAAATCATGCAATGAAGAGTGGCTCAGCAAGGGGAATGATAACATCCTCCATAACTTTTTTAACTTTTTAAAAGGCTTTGGCAAGGGGAAATGACATTTGGAAGGCAGAGTCCGCCAGAGAAAATAACTTTTTTAATGGTATGCAAGAGATATTTTTAGGAAAAACATACCCTAAAAAAAATGGAAGCTGTTACCTGCTGATACAGTTCTGCTTCTAGCACTAATGGACTCAGTAGTTTTAGTACTGTGCCACCAAATCCCATTCTGACTAGCCCTCCAGCTGGTGTAGAAGTTCTCTCTATTTTATGTTTGGTTAGTGTATTTATGGGGATGGGTAGGTGGCGACATTTTAACTCAAATATCTTTTAGCACAGAGTTTTAAAAGAGTATTTGGATATTGGTGAGGGATAGAAAGTCTTTGGCATGGTACAGCAAGCTGTGTGGCATTTAAAACACATGGTGTGCAAGGCTAGCAGGAGAATAGTTTGGATGTGAGTCTGAGAGAAGACGCGGAGGAAGTGAAAAGCCGTATCTAGGGGAGGAAAGTTAAGGACTTGAAGCATTGTTGGCATGGAGGTGCAGTTCTAGTGCCTATGGCACAGTGTCATGTAATGCTAAATCTCCAAATAACTCACAGCATCGAGTGAAGTGTGCCTGTGTGGTTTGTCAAGTGCCAGATGCAGATGTGTGGGCTTGTCTGATTGAAGGCAACACAGGGAGCTGTCCTGTGGCCACAGCTGGAGTGTTGTGCTCACTGCATATAACCCCTTTGGCACTGTAAGAAGGGAAGAACTTTGCCTTTTTGAGAGGAAAAGCTTGATCACTGGAGCAGAAACACCATATCCCAACATCTCAGCAAGTAATTTCAAATTACAGAGAGAATCTTTTCAGCATGCTGTAGGAGCTGCACAACCACATTACACACTGGCCCAGATGCCACAAAAAGTCCTGGAGCTCATTTGCTGGAGTCCCCGGAGGAATGGTCCAAAACTGCTCATGTACAAATGCCCAGAGCAATGCAGAGAGAGCTGTGCACAGAGTTCATTTACAGTGAGCCTGCTTGGGCATAGTGTTAGCACACTGGTTACTCCAGGCCATTTCTCAGTAGGGCTGAGAAGCTGAAATAAGCGGAGTGTTGATAAGACTCCACCACATTTGGTCCCAGCCCACCCAGCTTGCTCACTGATACCATCACATCACACTGCTCTGTGCCTTCCAGATGAGCACTAATGATGTCTATTTGGCTATATAACTGAAGATTACATAAGGATTTAATAGACACTGTGGCTCCTAGGTGTAAGTAGGTAGACCCTACTAATAAGAACCAAAAGTATATATGGAATAAAAATATTGTTTGCTTCTGATTTCCCTGAGTGGAAAATGTTCTGAGCTGTTTTTCAAAGGTTTGACAGGTGGAGCTGCTGTGATTTGCGGCATGGCCCAAAGTGCACTAATGTTTCTGCCTTTTGTAACTGGACCCTCTTCAGTCCTCCATCTTTGGAAGCAAAGCTTTAGGTTTCATTTCTCTCTGTATTGCATTGGAATACAATGCTGTAGGCCAGAATGGAATTCAGGGCACATTAACAGCAACAAATGGCAAATGTTAGTAAGCTTGTGAGATAGTTTAAGTGTTGTAATGGTAGAAATTATATTAGTAATAAAAGAAAAAGCTAAAAAATAAATTGCATACAATAAACATTGGATTGAGTCAATCAAGATAGGAGCAGCAGGGCGGAGAGGTATTCAGTGAGCTGTTTGTTTTCTGAAGCTGGAAAATATTTTGACTCCAAGAGGAGGATTTGATTAGCAGAGTTAAATGAGATGAACAATCCTGTAGTATTTTTGTGAATTGTTTTTCCAACTGAAACTTTCCTTCGCCATCTATAGCAGTGATATGTTGTGCATAAAACACTCAAACATCATGCAGAGAAGGTAAGGAAATGACTGATCTTATAGTATAAGAGTTCTGTTCTTGCACAGCTGATGGTGGCAGTACATTGAAAATATGTTTGCAAACTATTTCTTTTTTTAAGAGGATGCTTTTTCTTTTCATATGTACACAGACAATAATATCCTAATCAACATACTCTTTGAGAAGAAGGCAAATTTTATGTCAGATATCAGCAAAAAATCATACTGAAATAATTCGAAGGTGTTCCGCAAGCTGTTTTCATCTCCCAAAAGTGATTCACCTTGTATTTAGATGAGAAGTTACATTGTTGTTTGTTCAATATGTCACATAGATTGTCTAAATCCTTAAGAAAAATACTGGTTAAATATCTTTTGTGAACTCAAACATTCTGATTTATAGCAAGTCTTAAAGTTAATTATTTTATTTCTTACTGTATTTTAGGCCCTGGTACATGAATTCCAGGCTTTATGCAGCGGCCATATTATTTTAGTGGGAAATAATATTTGTAGGAGAAACAAACATGGGATTTAGCAGACTTGTTAGCAATAAGTGACACAGGGAAGTTTAGGAAGTGTGTACAGCGTATAATAGAGCATCTTTCACAAAGGCTAAGAGTGATACAAGTTTTCACAGCACATGTCAGAGTCTTCACAGCCTGAATTGCCCATCAATCCATCAGTGACTGAGACGCGCTGATTGCTTCACTCCCATTAGTGCTCCTTCCTCTGGATTATTTCATTCTTTGCCTGATCATTAATAGAGGTCACTAAAACATTTACATACTGCAAAAAGCTGTAGCCTTAAGAATTTCCCTTAATGATTCTAGTGTTACTCTCAGCAAGTAAACCCCCAAGTGATTATTTGAAGAATTATCTGAATAATTGCCAGTCAAACATTTAAAAGTGATTTTTCTGACATCCTCTTACATATGCACATATCCCATGGGTTATTGAATGCTCTGCAAAGCATACTGTAAAACAAGACCACAGATGGATTTGGGTGGATGAAGAGTAAAGCAGAAGTGGGTGGGAATGAAGAAATTAAATGTATTACATTGCTGAGCATTATAAAATTAAAATGTTAATCATGCAGTAATAGTCTGTGATATTTCTTATAGCAGGAGAGTGTAAACTTCTCTAAGACACTGTATCTGCAGGAAAGTTACCAAACTGGGAAACTTGTTGGTAATACAGATACTAACATGCAAAGCAGATTTGAAATGTAAGAGCTCTTCAGACAATGCTGAAACAAAGGAATAGAAGTAGCTAAGCAGCCAGCACAGGCTTTATGATTGCTGCTGCAATTATTTTTCCCTCCACAGCCTAACTGGAGAGTCTTGTTTGTGGCCCCTAATCCATAAATTCCTATTTACACACTTCAGCTGCCCAGTTTTCAAAGGCACTAGAAATCTGCAGCTTTTGCTGCTGTCTCTGACAGATTCACGTATTTGGATGCTGTGAAAATCATGGTGTTTATACAGGTGCTCAAAAATTGGTTTAGATGCTCTCCCTCTGTCTGGCAGAATTTTGATCTGTAGCATCCTCCTGTACACTGATTCTGTGGAGTGTGTCATGGAACATCAGCAGACATTTTCCCCTGAATTAAAAGGATGGCCAAATACTGTGTAATTTTTAATCTGATCCTACAGTGTTACAGTTAAGATGATATCATAATTAAACTCTTCTTATTTTTAAATCCATTTCTTTATTGCATTTTCCATAGCATTAGTGTATGAGCAGCTGGAAAATGCTAAAATACTTTATTGTAACAACATCCTTTCTTTTCATGTTTCTTAGAGCCACTACAAGCCATATTGTCAGAGAGCTCAACATTTATAATACGTTATTTCTATAAATAAAATCCATTGTAAAAATATGGAGTCTGTATTATGACATCATTAGTAGCACAGTGATGAAAACAGAGGCAGCAGAACAAGACAAGAGTAAGTCACTATCTAAAAGAGCTGCAGAATGTAGAGGGCTGTAGTCTTTCTGGTTAACTGCTGAAGACTTTCTCTGGAGGTTCTGTTTGCTCATGGTAGTTTCATCACTTCTAGTGGTGATACTAGAAGATGAAGTATTTGGCTATGTAGGAAATTTAGGTATGAAGACATTTATCTTCTTCTCTTGTTCTGTAAGGCAAATACTGTTGGGTTTTTTATGTAAAAACTAGTTGGATGGTCAATTAGTATGTTTTTGAAGGGAAGAAAGGGAGCTAATGTTGATGTCACCCACTAGTGTCATTCATTTAGCTCAGCACTGTCATTCTGTCCCTGTGGAAGTGTTAGGGAAAGCACATGTTCTCCATCACAGCCCAGAACTTTTATACCAAGTAGAGAGTGCTCTGGACTTGGGATTTCAAGTATCTCCTGACAATCCTGTGGGAACCAGAGCTTCTTTTGCCTCCATATCCTGTTCCTCCAGAAGGTTGTAAGGCATGGGGTCTGGATATCAAAGAGTTGAACCACACAGATTTATGAATGCATCATTATATAGATAATGACCATTCATATTTACTCAGAGACAGAAACTAGGCCCTAGGACATAGGGTATGAACAGAAACATCTCCATAGGCTCTGGCTAGCAGAAAGCCCTTGAGCCTTTACACAGGACAGTCCAATATAAATAAAATCATAGACAACTCCAATTGATATATCAGAGTCTGGCATGCTGTTGCTGGTTGTGTTAGCATTTGCTAACCTGTGCTAAACCAATTTTATGAGACAGTTGGGAGTTGAACAAACCTATTTCAGATTGTATTTTGGAAGAATCTCAAGCATGGGGGAAACTGGTCATGTTCTGTTCATTGCAGCAGATGGTATCCCATTTGGTGTTTGTTAGCTTTGTTTGCAGCTCAATATTTTGTTTCTAGGGGAACTCAGTAAGTTAAATAATTTATCTCTCTAATGCATCAAGAGTGTGATCCAAAGTCTACCGAAGTCAGTGCAAAACATTTGATTAACTACCACATACACTGGATAAAATGCCAGGTCCTGTGTGTTGAAGAGCATTTCAGATGCTCTCTAGTGAGAATGTTACAGGTCTTTCCATGGAGAAATTTTTTTCCACAAAGAAAAAAAATAAATATTCAAATAGTGAGAAAAGCTTACCACTTAAGAGTGCAGGACTGTGGAGATCAGGGTGATGTTTTGGCTGACTGTCCAAATGGCTAAACTTCCCTTGCTATTAAATTTCCCATTTTTAAAAAATATAAATAATACCTTCCAGCTTCATTTGGAATTTAATCCAGTACAATTAGCATGATGCTTTGAGGGCTTGGAAGGCCCCATAGCAGTGCTAAGCAAATAATCATTAACACTTAATATTCTCATCAAGCACTCTTACTCAGGACAGGTTCTTGCATTACAAGGACGAACCACAAACACATCACCCCTCTGATGAGGAATTTTCAGAATGTGAGAAGCAAATTCACACCCTGATCCTGTAGAGAGTTTTGCATGAGCAGAACTATACCATCTCCGGCAGTCCTGCTGTCCATACAGGGCTCCTAACAATGTCTGTGCATGGAGGAAATTTTTATTCCATTCTTAGAAGTATTTGAATCCTGAATTATCTAAAATATTGAAGAAATCAACACTTTAAAGATTTTTTTTGTATTCCAATAAATATCAAATGCCTGTTCATTTTCAGCAACACTTTTCAAATTATTCATTTGCTAGCACAGCCTGGGCTTAATTCCATATTTTTGTCTAAATTTTCTGTTTATAACATCTTTAGCTGTTCAAAAAATGAATGCATATTAGCTCTATAGTGTGTCGGCATGAGTTCCAGTTGTATTTTAGTCCTCCTAGTGGTCTATTATATTAACAGTATTATAATCTGTATTTTAGGCATAGGAACATGTTCTATTTTACCAGTATCTCACAACAGTTTGCAGTGTTAATGCTGCAGTAACACTGTAGTGCTGAGGTCAGAAATCTGCTAAAGCATTTGTCCAACAGATCCATTCCTGTGGCTGTACACGTTTCTTTATTTATACACAAATCATAGCAAAATCAATACAAAAAATACTACATTATTCTGTCACTGCAGGAAGCCCACTGTGGGAACAGGAGCCTGTCCTGGCTCCTCACACTGAATTCCTTCTTTGATCATTCCCAACAAAGGTTTTCTCACAGGAAAATAAGAGGGGTCAGACCACACAGAAGTGGGGTTCCCAATATATATTTTCTCTGTGCCCCCTTTCTCCTAAAGAATCTCTAAAGCCTTGATAATAGTAACACCTCACATTCTAAGAGAGGATTTCTATAGACCAGGTGGACTCAGCACAAATGTTTACCACCAGCCTTTTACATCCCGATAGCTGCTCAACCTGAACCTCACCAGTATCCAGGGAAGGTAAAGGTGTAAAGGCAAAGGTCTGTCCAGCACGCTTGTCCCTGGCTCCTTTCTGTTTCAGGGCTGTGCCCCTTACAGAGAGTTTGCAACCACTAATGCCTCCTACCAGATCCAGGTGAGACCTTTTGTATGCCTGGCTGAACAATAAAGCAGAAGTTCTCATGACCAGAAACAGATGTACTTGTGTCTAAAGGATGAAGCAAACAAATCTAAACACATAAATTAACTAAAATTCCCCTTGGATCACAGTCAAATGGTATGTGTCTTAATCTAAATGTATATTGCTGCTTTAATTTTGTGAGGAGGCAAGTAATAAAAATCATAAATCTCCAGGCTGTAGGTACTTGAATCTGCATCTCCAGCAGCAGTCATCTTGGTGCCCAGCATTACTCTGCTTAATTCACCATGGTTATTTTTGATCATCCTTTAGAGCTGGTCAACAGAATATCTATAAGCTGCATTTCTAACATGAATTGCCTGTCCCTGCATGTAGCCTTGTTTCTCATGTCCTTTTGGAGTAATCCATGTGGTTACTTAGCCACAGCCCAGGACTGTATCCTTGAGTTTTCTGGTAAACATGAGATTAGTTACAAACTGTATTTTTTTCCATTAAGATGTATGTTAGTCCACTAGCTAAATTATTATATCTAATTTTATCCTGTTTCTGTTCTTGGTGTTTTCACCATGAGCACAGTGCTTTCTCCTGGTAATGGTGGCGGAAGCACCAAATGACACAGGTTCATTTCTTACCAGGTGTACGGCAGTATTTGAACATGCACCAGGTACTCCATAATCCATCAATCAAATGAGAAGGCCTGTTCCTTGACCCCAGTCTCTCTCGTGATAAGTGAGAGGGCTGAGTGAGGAAGCACAGTTGTTATCACTACACAGGTCTCGTTTCTGATGGATCAGGCAGGATGGCTTAGGTATTTTCTATACACAAAGTAGGTACTTTAAGAGTGTGAACAGCTGGCTTCAGCACTGCTGGTGATCAAAGACAGCTGCAGTTGTGGAGGTGAGACCAGGGAAGGAAACAAGGAGGACGAGACCTGGCTCTGGTGCTCTTTTGTTACCAGGAGCATGTCTGTGGGATATGGGTAGCACATTACAGCAGTGGGGGAATGCATCGAAGGTGAAGCAGGAAATCTTTATAACATAACTGATGGATAACAATGAAATGAGGCCTTGCAAGTACACACAGCCAAGAACTCTGCCCAGCTGGTCTCTGAGGTGCCTCACGTGCCTCAGATCATATCACCATGCTTCTCAGTTCTACCATTTTAGCACAATTCTTCATCCCTCCTTATATAAATGGTAGGGAAGTAGTTCTTGCTCTCTTCATGGGTTATGCCACACCCTACCACATGCCGTGGTCTTTGCTCCTTTGTTGTCTGTGCTTATTCCCTTGTTCAGCAGATGGTTCTGTGGGTTTTGTTCAGCTTTTAGCAGGAAGCACTCAGGGTGCAGCTGTAATGCCTTCTTACAGTGGACTTCCATTCTGTGAGAATAAACATAGGTTTGGGTCACAGAATGGTGTCCTGAGCCAGCAGCACATCACACTGGGCACATTCCTGTGGCCATGTGCAGAGATTGCTAACCCTCTTTTCCTCTTCATCACCTTGAGTGGGGAAGCCACGCAGGCAGACACCTGCAGCTCCCCATGCTTTCACAGGGAATCCGGGAGCTCCTGCCAATGGGCCTGAGTTAACAGACATGTCCTCAAGCACATCTGAAACTTAGCCATCAATGTCTCAGCTTTTAAATTACACTTTTACTTGATTATCTTCCAACAGTTTTGGGGTTTTTTTAAATTCTTGATTAATTTTGGGTTGGCTACTTAATACATTGTTTGGTTAACTAATTCATGTAGCTGTTTATAATTATTGCCTTACTAGAACATCATCTTAATAGAAGGTTAGGGTTTTTTTTTTTTGTTTTCTTTCCAGTAGAATAACAAGTTATTTTATTATTCAAACAAGGCTTACTTCCTGCTGTTTTCAATAAGATTTTTAATAAATATGTAAATTTTAAAATTAATTTACTGCATATGTTTGGCAGTGTGATTCTTGAACTGACAAAAGTTTGATGGATTGTAAAATTATCCTCCATAAAAATAATCAGTCATAGTAAACAGAATTTATCAACCTCTGGTAATTTTACAGCTTTTTCTTCATCTTATCTTCTGTTAGGAACTCACTCAAAATTGATTATAATATAGTATGTTTCTAGAACCATAATTCATTCATAGATTAATTAGATTTTAGGTTAATATCCCATCATGGTATAGGACATGAGCCAACAGTGTTTTCCAGTTGTTACAGAACCGCAGTAGAAAAACCTTGATTACTGTTCCCATGTGGTTTAACTGCCAAGACTAATCACTAATCAAATTCAAACGACATAAAATGGAACATCCTTCATAGCATTTATTTTCTAGCTGACTTATACAATGGGCTCTTTATTGATACAACTTGGTGTACTGAAATGAACTAAAAATTGCAAGAGAGGATTTATCCTTCTGCTTTAATTTGGTTCTGCAGCATGTATCTGAAACTCTTGCTCAGATTTTTGTGCATGTTGTGCCTCTATCCCTCAAAATATTCTGCCCTACAGCTATGATAAATTGTTTGCGTACATGTAAAGCACGTATAAATAACTGTACTGTTATGTAGGATTTGATGGCAGATGAACTTAAACACAGGTTTCCATTCTGCAGTTCATGCTTTGTCTGAATCAGTACTGAAAATTGCACAGATTATGTCAGTTGAAGAGGTGGCAAGTGCAGTCATGTAACCAGCATCATTATTTGCACCTATCCTGTCCCAGTTTTCTCTGATTACAGAGGAACTCTTCTAGTCTTATTGCACAGGGTCAGAAAACAGTAGCCACATGGTTCAGGCTGCAGCAGGTTTACTGGGAAGGCAACCTGAGCTGCAGCCTCTTCCTCTGCTGCCTCCAGGAGTGCTTACCAATGTAACACAAGGCATGATGACCCAGCTGTACCCCCTAGCCCCCACCTGGGGGATGTGGTGTCCACATCCTTACAGAGCAGCACACCTAAAGGGCAGTTGCTTTTGGTTAGATTCATTAGAGATAAAAAAAATCTCTTGATATGTAGAAAGTTGATTAAAATCTGGACTGGAAAAGAAAGCTTCAGGCTCCTAAAATAAACTATTTTGTTGGGATGGGGTTTAAGCAGGGTAATTCAGATTTTTTTATTTTTTTTTTTTAAGAATAAAGAAGATCCTGCTTCCAAATGTGAAAACTGTCACCTCTATATTTCTGCTTGGTGAGAGCTTGGAAGAGGCATCCTTCTGATGTGTGTGCACCATGTATGCAAACATGGAGGCTCCCTCCACAGAGGCTAAACACGCAGTCAATGCAGAGGTGGACTGATAGGTCTGGAAAGAGTGTCCCTTCCCAGCTGTCCTCCTCAGAGGCTAAAAATGAGAAAACCATTTGCAATGAAGCTCACTCCTTTGTTTAAATGACCTCTGTGATTATGTTTAAAACTTGTGAGAAGGAAAAGAATCATAGAATTGTTGGAGTTGGAAGGGAGATCATCTCATCCAATCTCTCTGTTAAAGCAGGCTCACCTAGAAGAGGTTGCCTAGGATCACATCCAGGCAGGTTTTAAATCTCACCACAGAAGAGAAGCTCCACAACCTCTCTGGGCAACTCATTCCAGGGCTCTGGCACCTTCATAGGAATGTTTTCCCTTATGTTCAGATGGACTTTCTGTGTTCCAGTTTGTGCCTGTTGTCCTTTGTCCTGTCGCTGGGCACCACTGAAAAGAGTCTGGCCCCATCCTCTTGGTACCTGCCTTTTAGGTATTAATAAGCATTGATAAAATCCCCTTTCAGTCTTCTCTTCTCCAGGCTAAACAGCCCCAGGTCTCTCAGCCTGTCCTCACAAGAGACATGCTCCAGTCCCTTCATCATCTTTGTAGCCTCCACTGGACTCTCTCTGGTAGTTCCCTGTGTCTCTTGAACTGAGAAGCCCAGAACTGAACTCAGTACTCCAGATGTGGCCTCACTAGGGCAGAATAGGAGGGAAGAGGACCTCCTGCAATCTGCTGATCATATTCTTCCTAATGTACCTCAGGACATTCCCTTTCCTCTGCAGATCTTCCAGCAAAGATTCACACTATTTGAACTCCCCTGCAGATAGTGAGGCCCATTAAGTGCATTTAACAAGCAAATTTTCATAGCTGGGAGGATTATTTCTATGTGGTTTCTTCCTACTGCTGATTTGCTCTTGATGCTGCCAGATAACATTGCTCCTTATCTGTTGGGACTTTTTGCCCTTAGGTCAGCAGGTGTACCCTGGATAGTCGCAGGCTAACCCAAAGTGAATCTGGTGCGGTACTCAAAAGAGAGGATTACTAGTGCTGAAAATCATTACCCACTACCAAGTACCATTTGCAGTACAGTCTTGAAGTGCAATTCCATTTTCCATCAGTGTGCTGGTTGACTGACATACAGCCAGGAGCCCAGACTTAACTAGACAGCAAGAGCATAAGTGTCTTTGTAATGACCAAAATAAATAGTGTTGTTCAAAAAAGCCAAAGGTGGAAGATGAAGACAGGTAAGAACACAACTTATACTTAGGAACAGTAGTCTGAGAAGAGTTCAGCCATACAGGAAAACGACCCCAATTACTGAAAATGTCAGTGAGATTATATGTTGTGTGAGTACAATCCTGCATTTACTGAGTTTGAGAGGATATTTTTGCTACAGTCAAATGTGGGCTAGAATCTGTCTCTTTAAGCACTGCATTTTGTATTAGATTTAGAAAATCTTGAACTATATTTTTTCCCCTTCTTGATTCAGTTCTAAGTATCCCAATTTAAAAAAAAATAATCTCAAAACCTCTAATCTACAAAAAAATTTTAGCCCCTTTTTTATAAAGCCCCTTCTTTATTGAAACAATCATCCATACTTTCATCAAGGTAAAAGCAACTACTTTCATTCAGCAGGGCAAACCTCTGTATACTTAAATGCTGTGTGGTGAAATACAGCCTGATGAAGACTGAAAGAGTGAGGTTACTTAGGACTGCGTAGTTCCAGTTACTATTCAGTAGGTTATCATTGGCAATATAACCCTCCACAGAATTCTGTCAAGGAATAGTATTGAACTTCAAATGGTTAAGTCGCGTTCAATAACTATCAGCAGTCTTATTTTTCAGTATGATTCTTTTTTCACTGTGATTATTTTTCCATCACTAGAAAATCAGAATGATTTTGTCATTTAACTCCCTCTGCAAGTAAAGCTAGAAGGATCTCTGGAAAGTAAAGCATATCCTATGCATATCTTGTTCATTTTCAGTCTATCGGGTACTAAAAATTGAGTATTAGCTTCCTTTCTCACCATGGATATTTCTGCCTTAATGCCTTGTGATGAGCCTCTGATTGCAGTAAGCATTGCTTTTAGTGGGTAGATTGTCTCTCTGAGAAGCAAAATTGGTGATTCTGATGATGCGAAGAGAGTGAGGCCCTGCTTTACCTTGTGGAGAAAGTACTGGTGTTTAATTGCTTTTCTTTTTAATAAATCCCTTCAACACACTTGACTGAGTACCTGCATTGTAACCATTTTCCAAGGTGTTGCCACATAGAATTTTATATTCTTACTCCTTTTTAAATAAACTTTGTCCATGCACAGAGTTGCAGCCAGAGGCCATTCTGAAGCACTGTGAGAAAACAGCCACATTTGTGGCATTCAGCTGTTGACTGAGCAGAAGGTAAAAAGCTAGATTTGCCTGACCTGGGAACTGGGACCTGAAAATCCTTGTTTATTAAATTACGCCAAAATTCAAAGAGGATTGGTATATACCTGATCAGGTCAAAGAGTCTTGTCATGCCAACAGAATAATCATGCATTTTGTAAATTATAAGGATGATATTCTTGGCATTCGAATGCTGAATGTACCTTGTCATCTCATCATTTTATGAAAATTACACTTTTGAAAGCATAAGGTTCACTTCACTAAACTATCTTTTACTCCTAAAGCACGCAAGAATTGAAGCTATAGGCAACCTAAGTCTCAGCTCCTCGCTCACCTATTCATTAAGCAATAGCTGTTTTGTCTGAATCTGCAGTTAGGAATCATACACAGTTCACGCTAATCAGCTTTATTTCCTCTAAGGTAATTTACTTACAATTTAGGATCATCAGAATTGCTATTCTTGTGAATGCAATTCATAACAACTCAAATTTTCCCAAGAAACTGGGACTTACTGTTTATCTTGAAAATCTAAGGGTGTGTCTTTAAGAATGTCATTGTCTGCTACAGCAAAATAATCATGAGATTTCTGCTCAAGTAGAAAAAAAGGTGATTATTTCAAAAATTATTTCACTGTCAGTCCAGAAAACAGATGAAAGCTTCTGACAATATACAAGGGAGAGCAAGGCTTAGCTTGTTATTTAAGGTTATGCTTTAAAGAGAAAGAAGTTCAAACATCACATTTTTAGCTCAGCTGTAGTACAGCAGAGGTCATGCAGTTACAGCTTTCACTTGTGTAGTTTCCTGGATGTGACTGTACAACTATTTTCACTGCAGAGTGTTACCTGTCCACCTGGTGTTAAATGAGAACTGGAGATTATTCATTTTCCACAGTCTACCATTGCATTCTGTCCTGGCCAGCTGATGGAAAGCTACTACCTGGTAGTTCAAAACCAACCCTTTTCACGTTAACACCTTTCTACTGCAAACTGGTTGAACTCAGTGAGTCTCACTAAGGTACTTGTGATTGCGCCATTGTATCTCTGATCAGAATACTGCTCTGTGTCTCAATACACCTTAATTTACAAGAAGCTGTGAATGTATTAAAAATGTACTACTAAGCAGGTTATATATGAGCAACCTCTCTAATGCTGCAGCTGCATATCCCACTTAGACCCATTGTGTCATAAATACAAATCAATTGTAGACTAGAGGATGTCTAAATTGGTAAAACTCTGAACTTAAAATAAGAAACAGTGGCACTGTGGGATCAAGTTTACCTTGAACATATGTGGACAATTTTTTAAAAGGTAAAAATGTAGAAAACTGTTTGACTTCACAATAAAGTTTTAAATAACTAAAACAATAAAAAAAAGTGAACATACTTTCTGTCTCCTATTAGAGATCAGAACTGAAATGAAAGACCTTGAGTTACACAATTAAGTATTGATTTTGTTGATCTATATTTAGTTCTCATAGCAATTTAGTTGTTTTTACCCAATAGTGCTTTGCAGTTATACTTCACTTGAAGCAGTGCCCTTCTTGCTTTTGTGTTAATCTAAAAACTAAATTGCCCAGTGCATGAGAGACATAAATAAAGTTCATTTTATTCTTGTGTGTAACTGATTCTGAGCCCTTTAAAGTGCTGGTTAACTAAACTTAGACAGCTGGAAAATACATTTATCCTACAGAATGGTTCATAGCTAATTCTGGGCTCTGGCATGCCTTACAAGCGTAGCCCGACCTCCAGGCAACCAGAGCTCCTTTACCACACAGAAGCAACAGACTTGCAGTTGCATTCCTTTCTGCGTGCCAGCTGTAGGGTCCTTTTTGCCTATGGACCAGCTGGTCCTTCCCTGCTCCTTCCTATTAGACCCAGAGAGTCTTTGTGCCATTCAGAACAGCTTCGGTTGTGACTGGTCCATGATCACACAGCACTGAAAATGCATTCTTTCCACATATAACTTCTCATTTTTGAAGTTAAAAAAAAAATATCTAATTTGATGTATTAATGTGGAAATAACACCTATTTATAATGTATCAGTGTAACTGCAGGCTAGTTTTGTTTTCCTAATTTGCTGTGCTTGAAGTGACATGCCAGATTTTATTATATCACTAATGGGTTTTAGTTATTCCCTTTAGGATGTTGCCAACAAGGAAATGTTACTCTGATTCACGACTCATGATTTTATTTCAAAGTGATGTGACTCGTGATGAATGTCTGTACTGTGTCAGAATTTCTCCCCTTCTGACAACCAGTCACTGCTCTCAGGTGGTATAAAGCACCCCATGCTGACTAGCTAAGAAACTCCAGTGGTAGGAAGCTCTCCACTTCACAGAGTAGAACAAGTGCTCCCCATACCCTAAGGCTATAACAGTACGGATTTTCTATACAAAAATACAGTTAGTAGAAGTAAAACAAGCTATCCATCGATCTGCTGTAGGATGATGGGCCAGTGTTTTCACAGACACTGTGAAAATCACAGTCCCTTTCTGCACTGAGCCTTTTTTTATTATTTTGGCTTAGCCTAAAATCTGTGACTACAGGTTTTTATCTTAGGAAAACATACAGTGACCACACTGAATGCAGCAGACACCTTATTTATTCACAGAAGAAATGCAGAATAGTCTGCGGCAAACTCGATGTCTTCAGGCTTCAATGGCTTTAAGTATTACTTCTGAGAAGAACCCTGTCTCAGAGCAAGCACATACTGTTGGTCCCATCTGAGCTCTTCTAAGAGTTCTTTTTCTTCTTTTTTTTTCCTATGGTGATAAAACCATGTGTTCATTCTGCAGATCACTACTAATACAGGAAAGATTTGATTGCAACCCATGACTTAGAGGTTAGATGCTCTCTACACTTTACCAAATCTCACCTAGTTCCTGTGGATACAAAACACACCTCATCTGCTGCCAAATGTTCCTGTCTGCAGGAAGAGCTACTGATGCACATTAGTGTGTCTCTTAAATGTATTAATGAACTAATTACTTTAAAATGCACAATACTAACATCTTTGGGCTACCCCTTGTTCTTTGCTCTATCTGCGACTCTGCTGAAGTCAGTAACAAATCTACATGGACAAAACTAAAGACACTACTTAACCACATCCAGAGTTTATCAAACAAATTCTAATAATAGTTGCTTTGGTTTTGCCTCTGAATCATCTAGCAGCTGTTGTGACTGCCATGAAAAATAAGAAATTTAAAGATGATTCTAAGTATATATTCTTTGATAATTGTTTTCAATTTGTATCTATAGTAACTAGAGAAAAAAATCCTTAAAGAACTTGGGGTAACTTTTGCCCTGACACACCAAGTTAAAGAAATTTTCAGTGACCTTTCAACTCTAGGAATGTACATAATTTTGTTGCTGTGGGAGAAAATGATTTGCTGATTATGCAGATTCTTACATTAATATCTGCTTAAAGTCTTCATTATTTTTGCTAATGGAGCTCAGGCTGTGAATGAGTTTTCTTCTATGTGTCAAGGACTAGATATTTTCACCTTCTAATTGTAAATACATTTTCTTTTTGCTTAGAAATGATAGAGAATACTTCTGTTCCCTGTAGTTCCTCTATTTTATAAACTGCTAGCCTTATATTAAATGAGAAACTAGGGTGTGGTCGAAGTAGGATTGTAGTCTAGATGTGTTTGTAGGGTATAATAAATTATTGATGCTACATACATGCAGAACACACCACTGAATTCACTCCAGTCTGGCCTGTGGTTTAAATCTGTCCTTCAGCCAGCCAAAGATCCTGCTCTTATTTTGATCCTTCATCTGGACTGCGCCATGCAGCAAATACTCCAAGTGTCTCTGCTCCTCCTACCAAAGAGTTGAAATTGGCTCCATTTGAATCAATAAAACTTTTATCATAGACCTTACTAACATCAGTATTGACTTCCTGCAGACCCAAGTCTACACTAAGTAGCCATATTCAATTTATCTAAAGAAAAGCTGTGAAGTAGGAACTGTGAAGTGGGAAAAAGATACACAAAGAAAAATCATTTAGCCTGTCATATAATGGAGTCTTTTAAGTTTAGTATTCTGAAGAGCAAAATGTGCTAATATATATGTTGCTGATGCCGTGTCTGATTATTTTCTCATCTGGTCTACAGAGAGGCCAGAAACAACCGTTTCAGTAATAGTGTATAATATTTTAAATGAGGCCAAATGGAATAAGATTGTAAGCTGAAACTGTGGAGAATTTCTATTGAGGGATCTGTGTTGCTCTTACTAAAGGTTATCTTCCTCTATTTCTGAAAACATTATAATTACAGATATCAAAGACCTTAGTTTTAACTGCCTTCTAAAATCAGAATGTAACATAACAACCCCTAAAGCCTTAGAGACTGAAGATTAATTAATGAACAAAACAGAAAATTTCCATTTACTAAGACTTCAGCATCTCCTGTTGCTTGGTTTAAGTTTGTTAGAAACAGTTGATAAAAACACTAAGCTAATCCAGGCATTGTCAGCTTGTGAAATAAGAAGAGATCACAACATAACCATTGAGCTGGCATTTCAGTTTTAATCTATCTAGCCATAAAAGCAAGCTGTCAAGGTATGTAACATTTTGTCTTCCTCTTGCCCAAGATTTCCAAGGATAAGCAGCGCAGCAGCACAGCATTTGACTTGAATTCTTAAAAAAATTCTCATGACCCTCTACAGTTGTGTCTGTAATGGCTCACATCAGCCATATATCTGGATGATGCTACATTTTCAGTGTGCTTAAAATACCATTTCTTCTTCTATCTAAACCAAAATATTAATGTCATGGATTAGCAGTAATTTAATGATTCAGCCTTTGCTATCTGATGGAAATACCAAAAATGAGGAATGGCTGGCACTCCAACAGTGTATTTCAGAATATCTCAGAATTCTTGCATCTTACCTCACCAAGAAGTTGTTGAATGTTGAATGTAAAGCGTCGAATGTTATCTCGTATTTCTGTGATAACATTATCTGTAAGAGGAGTTACTTACAGACTTTGAAACACCCCGCGTCTGAACAGCAGGTCTTTTTTATTGAACTGCTCCCTACAAAGCTCTGTAACTATTCCTTGGTCAGATCTCTGATTGAAAATACCAGTAGCTAACAAAGGGATAAAATTACTCCAGTATAATCCTACTGTGCGTTTTTAATATAAAGTGCTAATACATCGCCTGGTGTTCCTGCAGAATTACAGCACTTCTCCGAGCAGGCCTGGCCAATATCTGATTGATTCTGGTCCGTGGGGATAGGCCCAGTTCAGTGTAATTTCCTGTCTTGTTGCTTTCTTGTCTATTAGAGAGGGTTTGGGTCCGTGGAAATCAATAAAGTTACACGTGCAAAATGTGAGGTTATTCTCTAGCAAGTTTCATTTGCATCTGTAATTTATGGAAAATGCTATTTTTCTCCTCTCAACGTGTCTGTGCACCTTTTTTTTTAAGCAGACTCCAAACTCTACTTAAACAAATGCCCATTTAAACATACCCCCCAAAGTGTTTGTAAAGGAGAAGATGTAAATTCCTCTTGACTATGCTGGAGATGCTTAACATGCGCACACCCAGGATCTGCTACTTCAGACATTAATAGCACTTAACTGTTTTGTAAATGGAGTCCTGCTTGTCTCGGCAGAATCATTAAAGTTATGATTTATCCTAAAATGGACATTAATGTTCTATTTAATGATAACAGACATTTAAGCATCTAATGATCTATTTCCTTTAACCCTGTGAACTCCAGAAAGATGGTAATTAATGGTATACAGTTAGATAACTTTATAAGAAATAAGTTTCTAATATTTCCCTCACTTCTTACAGAAATTGAAGCAAACTGAAGAAACAAAAGAAGATTCCCAGAATAGATTATCTAAAATTTCCCTGGAGTCTCTCAATAAATTTAACAGCAATAACGTACTTTTATTAGAAAAAGAGAAGAACTGTCTGAACAAGGTTGAAGGACAAAAAGAAGAAAATGGAAAGCAAGAAGAAGCTTCTTTAAATAGCTCGAGTAGGCACGATGTGGACAATTTAGAATCCTTGAGTGATTCTCTGTACGATAGCTTCTCCTCGTGCGCCAGCCAAGGCTCCAACGACGTATAGAGACACTTTCCAGTGGGCCGCAACTGTAGCGCTTCACGGAGCCGAAGGCAAGTGGGGGGCGAGGGGGGAGAAGAGGCGGCTGTTGAAAACGCTTGCTCCAAAGCTCGGCACTCGCAGCAGGGTGCGCTGACTCGGGGCCACGCAGCAGCAAGAGAGGCAAGGCAGCACGAGGCTCGGCGCTGACTACAGCCACCGGTTACACAGAGTGAAGTCTTAATTTTGCACTTTCATTAATATTTGTACAGTTGTAAATACCTTGGGAAAATATATTTGTAGGGATAAATGACAGCAATAAATATTAAATTGGTGCTATGCTCCTGTAATGGCAGATTACTAACTTAAAGAAATTGATGTTAATATTAACAAGGAAAGTAAGTAGACTTTTTAAAAAAGATTTATAATTGATCTAGTCTTAAAACTGTATGTAGAGACACTGCGTTACCGTAAACCTGAGCCTGCCAAATTGTCTGTTACAAACTTTCTTGGACTCCCTTTTACAAAACACATTTTATTTTTTATTTTTAGTGCAATTCCATGCAGGTGTTCTAGGGAAACATGCATTTCAGTTATTATAACTTCACAACAGGTGTCTTATTTCAAAAGGGTTTTGACTTTTGACATGGCAAGAAAACGAATAGATTAAAAGGCCTGATACTGCTGTCACTGACTTCATCAATCCTGTGTGGAACTGTTAGAAAGATCAGGGTCAAAGTAATTCACTGCTGACACAAACAGGAGTCCTGTGTGAATGAGAACTACACAAACCGCCCTCTCCTTCTGGCTGCAACATCATTTCTCTGCTTCCACCTCCTCTGTGCTCCTTTCCTGTCAAATTATGAATGTACCATACTGTGTCATCTTTTGTAGTCCCCATTTAGTCTTAATTAATTTGTAAAAGCTAAAATTATTTTAAAAACCCAAAACTCAACTCCTTTTTATGTCACCCTTGAAGATGTTGGTGCTAACCCGTACTAGTTCAAACATATCTAGGAGCAGGGAGATTGGCTTGTATTGGGTGTTTTTGGTTTTTTTTCTACAGAGGTTGTTTATATGTAAGGGAAAGTCTATTTCAAAGGTTCTGTGTATTTTTTCTAGATGTGGAGTATTTATACTGCTTTTTGTACAGCAATCTGTAAAGTAGGTATATTTGGGATATTTCTAGACTCTACAGTTTCTTTAGCACATGCCTGTTGATCTTTGAAATACTACATGATCAGTGTTAATATTTTGTGCAATTTGGTATATTTTAAGTCATTTCTGCTGTAAACTTGCATCGTCTTTTTCAACTTCTAAGAAATTTTCATTGAAACATCTTTCGTAAATAAAACTTTTCTTGCACTCGTGTGCCTAAAGAAGGGTTTTTGGAAGGGTGTGACGCCCTAAGCGTGGGCGCAGCGCCGGACAGCGACCGCTCCGGCTACACCCAGCTCAACTCAACCGGCCTCTCCTTGCTCCGAAAATGATGCAGGTGCAGACAGGATCCCGCCATTTAGATGAATTCGCGACACAGCGACTAAAAACAGCAATTTAAAGCTTAATTCAGACTCTTCACTTACAGATAAGGCTGTGAAACGATCAAAGAGAAATACGGGGTTATCCAGAGGGAGAGACGAGCCACCTCTGCAGGCTAGGGCAAGAAAGACCGTTCTAGCACCGATGACGTGGCCGCAGCACCCGGCCTCTCTCTCCCCTACCCTGCCTTCACCCCGGACAGGCGCTGCCCGGTCCTTTCGACGGCTCCTCGCCGCTCCCGCCGCCTCAGCCCTCACCCACCAACGGCTCCCGCCGCCTCAGCCCGCCCCTCTAACGGCTGCCGCTGCCTCAGCCCCGCCCCGCCCCCGCGCCGCTCGCGCCGCCTCAGCCCGCCCCGCTAGCCCAGAGGCGTCAACGCGGCCCGGGCGGGGACCGCCGCCCGCCGGTGGAGAGGTGCGGACCCCGCAGCCGGGCGAGTGTCCGTGGAGGAGGCGGGGGATCGCCGTACCGACATGTACGCGGCCGACGCGCCCGTTTCCCTCCCTTTATTTTACGCTTGAATTCCCTTTCGGAAGACGGAGGGGAGAGGATAGCACCTGCCAGAGTGCGGGGCTTCGCCTTTCCCCCGTCCCTCCCGGGGAGAGTGAGCTCGGCGGGGCGTCGGTGGGAGCCGAGCGGAGCCTCTCAGCGGGGCCCGGCCTGTAACTCGCTCCGGCAGCCACCTGTGCGCTTCGGGCGGGCGGGGAAATGGAGAGGGCCGGGGCGAGCCGCCGCACGGGGCTGGTGACCGCGCTTCGCAGCCGCCCCCCTGGGAGCCGAGGAGGAGGGGTGAGCGACGCGCCCCGGGGGGCAGAGGGTCGCGAGAGCGACCGCGCGAGTTGAACGCCGAGTTGGCGGTGCGGGCCGGGCTCCCGGCTGCGTGCCAGGGTGGGGTGTCCTCTCCCTCGCTGAACTTTCCCCGTCGGCGAAGCGCACCCAGGGAGGCAAGGTGCGAGGCAGCTGGCGGGGATCCCCGCCCCGCTCCGCCGGCATCACATGGTGCTGGGGGAGGGAGGGGGGGAGCCACCCCCCCATCTCTCGCTTCTCCTACAGTTTCTTCCAGTCTCAGCGCTCAACTCCGGTGAGGCTGGAGCGCGGCGCGGGGCTGGGCAGGGCGGGAGCCGGGCGGGCTCCGCCGCCTGCTCCCGGGGCGCCTCCGCAGCAGAGGCGACGGGGAAGCGGCACAAGTGCGCGGCGCATCCGCTGCCTCTCTCCTTCTGATGCCCCATCGCGACTGCACGCCAGCCCGGCGGCCGCGGCTCCGGGAGGATGCGGCTCTTTCTTCTCGCTGCAACTTTCTGGGGATTGTGCCTAGCTCCAGGTAAGGGGCTCCGCGCCGCTCCCCGGGAGGCAGAGACCTGCAGAGAGCCCGGGCTGCCAGCCGCGGCCGTGGCGAGGCTTCGTCCTCTCGGCATCCCCTCGACGGAGCTGGCGTCTGGCTCTCAGCGGGAACGGGGCAGCGGAGCCTGACGTCCTGCCCGCGACTCAGAGAGCTCCCGGCCGCCGGCGAGGGCGCCGCCCGGCCCGGTGTCCCTGGTGCCTACTGCCCGCTGGGCGAGGCGAGGAACGTTCCGCACGCAGCACCCGTCACCGGACTCGGGGGATGCCGCCTGCTGACCGCCAGCGCCGCGCACACCTCCCCTGGGTGGTCAATCCCCCCGGGAGCACGCTCGGTCCCGCCGGCACAGTGCTGTCCGCGGAGAGGAGACGAGGAGTCGGGGTCCCCGCTGTGGGACGAGGTGCTTGTTGCTCTCCGACGGGGGTCAGGGAGCTGCCGCGTTGCGGGGCCAGCCACGGTCTAGGAGGAGCGGCTCCTAAGGAGCTGTGCGGAGCACCTCGTTTACATGATAAAGGAGGGAGGTTAAGGATGCTCCGCAGCTGTAATTGTGCATGGCAAAATAGTAATTAAATCATTTGTAATTAATTAGTAGCTAAGTAAACCCGTCGACACAGATAAGAGCCGCAGCGTATCTATTAGCCCCGTTGCTCTCTCTGGAGCGCATATAGTTTTAGCCTGCTGCCCAGCGGGCAGCCCCGGGGATGGGCAGACGAGGGGCAGCGGCTGCGGTGCCCGTGCCGGTGCCCGCCGCCTGCTGGCGGCAGCGTCCCCAGCGCCGCGCTGGGGAGTCAGGTTCGGAGCGGCGATACAGCCTCCTGCCTGCCTGCCCCGGTGTCCCCGCCGAGACGGGCCCTCTGCTTCACCAGGTGCCGAGCATAGAAAGGCATCGCCTCAGCTGAGTGGGAGACGCGTTTATTTTACGATATTTTTTTCAAGAGTCGTCCTGTTGCTGAGCTGTTGAGTGGTTAAGAACAGCAAAATGTGAAGATGGAAGGATAAGGAAGATTTCTGGCATATGTCGACTGTTTGTTTATTTTTAATATTATTACTATTATTCTGACAAAAATTGTATGCATTTCAGGCTTGGGTTTGCAAATACAATGCTACCAGTGTGAGGAGTTCCAGCTAAATAATGACTGCTCAGCTCCAGAGTTCATTGTGAATTGTACAGTGAATGTTCAAGATATGTGTCAGAAAGAAGTAATGGAAAAAAGTTTTGGTAAGAATTTCATAATTATACTTCTGTTTATTTGCATTGGATAGCATTTGTTGGTTTGGGGTCCACCCATTCGCAGTCTTCAGCTATAGATGAATCTGGCATTCCTGCCAAAGGCGACCAGATTCAGTGTCTTATACTTGTGAGTGATTTTGCAACTCAGTAAAGTTAATAGCTTTCCTTTAAAACTGGTGTAAAAACTGAAGGGTGCAAGCTAAATGTTGATAAAGCTGTTAGTATAGTCTTATGGGTCTCAGATTTAGTTTCCCAGCACTGGGAAATTAATAACAAGTTAGTTTAATCTCATTACAGTTAATTACATGGGCTTTTTCCCCAAGAGATGGAAGAGCATTAAATTAGTAATTCCCTCCTTTCTTTTATTTACTCTAGCAATTCATATACTTTGAAGGTTCATCTTAAGGGAAGGAAAGTGTAGTTATCTCTTACTTTATGGATGAAACAAACATCAAGCAAGAGGGAAAAACTGATAAGAACAATATTTTGGGGAGTTTGGAGGAGAGAGGAGGGTGCAAATGGCTATCTTTGCTATACTAATTTTCTAAGTCTAAGCGGCCTTTTCCCCGGATGTAATTAATATTAAGTTGGTGTATTTGGAGATTAATGTGTTCAAGAACAAACTAGCTGTGATTCTGTGTCTTGCCTCTTTTGTCTTTCAATCTGTGCTATAAACTGCCTTTTTTTTTTTTTTTATTCAGCATCTTGGAAGGCACTTGAGATTTAGAGAGAACCATCTCAGTTTTTAGACCACCATGATGCTCTGTAGCTATGTGAGCAGAAGCCTAGAGCTTTATTAGGGGCTTCAGGGATGGGTAGGGGTGCAAGGCAGTATGTTAAGTAGGAGTTGGAGTTCTTGCAGCATCCTGCCCTTCCTGCAGACAGCCCTTGAGATACTGGGTTCAGGTAGATGTGACCTTTGAACCATGCAGTTGTTTTAAGGAGAAGAGGGCGGATTAGGATTTGTGCAATCCCAGAGAGCAGCTTCCCCTCACATCAGGGTTCTCATCTTGCCACTGAGGGCAATGCTTTAGAGTGTAGGAGTTTACTGAGGTATAGGGGTGTTACAAATGTGAATGAAGCTGTAGCCTATCCTTTCTCAGGGAGCCCTTCAGGAACTGCAGGATCCCTCTCTACCTAGCAAACATGTGCAGCCATCCCTCTGGAACAGTAACATTGGTTCTTCGCACTGGGAAGCTATTCATTAGTGTTCTCAAAGTGTTTATCAATCAGCTAGTTCCACTTCTGCTTGTAGTTTCAGATCACTGTGTTATGAATCATAGATAAATAGTAACAACTGTTGTTACCTATCAAAAGTAGCTGAACTGCTGTCACTTTGTTTCATCCTGGGTAACGCCATCTGCATTGACTGTATTTCTGTAAAATATTTAGCAGTTCTCCAGCACAGAGAGAAAAAAAACCCAAAACCCTATGTTTAAATGAAGACTAGTGTCTCTCAAGCTACATGTTATTGAAGCTTTTTATTTCAAGTTTATCTGGAAAGAGTTTTGGGGAGGGGAGATAGTTATGGCTTGCAAGGTACTTTTAAAGTCCAAGTATTGCTAATAAATGTTTGAAGGCTTTGCTGTCTGCGGACCACGGCTTCTGTAGTGCTTTCAACAGGTTTGAATGGACACTGTGGTGATCTGAAGGGCTGTAAACATGGTATGTAGACGTGGAAAAAAAAAAAAAAAAGTCATTTCTCATTTCATCCTTAACAGTTGTTTGGTATTGGTTTTGGTTTTGTTGCTCTCTTTAAATAGCACGCCTGATTCCGTCATTTTTTTGTTTCAATACAACCTCAGACTGTATCCTCCTTCCAGAAACATATCTATAACCTTCCCTTCAGGTGAATGTTAGAAAAGTGTTTTCAGTCAAGGAAACCCTTCAGACACTAAAGTGCAAGTCTCCTGGGTGAGTGTGGGGCTTGTGCATGTGCACACCCACCCACCCACGGGTGTGTTAGGAGACAGCCACTGGTGTGCTGCATGGGCAGGGCAGGATAGTCAATCATGTGTCTCTTCTCAGACCAGCAGGCAAGGCTGCAGTCTGGCCACTGTGGCACATTGAAAATGCAAAATGGAACTGTTTTAATAGAATTTAGACATAGATTGATGCACAACTTGCCCTTACTCCTATGAAGAAATTGGTTTGAAATGTAGTAAATAAGGAGCTCTTAAAAGAAAATTCTGGGTGTTTGTTTTCTTCTTTTGTACAAATTTGTCATCTCTGAGCAGACCCTTAGGTTTTCCCTTTAGGAGGTAACTAGTATGATGTGCGTAGCAGGTACCACTGCTCTATTTTATTTAATTTACTTCTATAAATGCAGTTCTCACTTTAGAGACTGTAAATTTCAGCTAGTGAATATATTTTTAACCTGTTTCAAATTGAGTGCAATTTAAATTGCAAGCTTAATTTCTCTGTTATCCTCAGTCATCTCTAGAGAGGATTGCTTGTAAAACAGAGATGATTCAGTTAATCATCCTTTATTGTTTGTGTTTTTTGTCTAATTGATATTTAAGTGGGTGTGATATAAATGCCTTATTTTCCCAAGTTTTATTTAATAATTCACTTTACTTCTATCAGTATATTTCATAACTTGATTCTTTTGGTTGTTGCTTATCAGAGAAAGCTGAAATGTTTCAAATATGGATTTTAATTTATAATAGACTTGAGTTTGGATTTTTGACCCAGAATATGAAAGATGTGAATTTGCGTTTATTTGACAGCAGTCTCATAATTGGAGTTTTTCCTCTTGACTAGATACAGTCAAAGAGGTTTAATTTAATTTTTGTAGACTAACCCATTTTTGTCCTTCATAGAATATACCTTTGTCAGGGAGCAAAATGTTATAAGTTCTCTTAAACCTTTTTAAAAAGTTAAATGCAGTATTTTGAGATAAAGCTCATGGTCTGAATCAGTAACCTGTTAATGTAGTCACCCTTCCTTTTCGGCATCTGTTTTGCTATCAAGGGGGTCACTGACTTACTTTCTATGCTGTGCCTAAAATACAGTCCCCAGCGTGTAGCCAGTGACTTTTTTTCTTATGTATTTGTTGATATTCATTGAGTTGTGCAATGACAGCTCCATGGTTTCACTTCATCTTTGTATTCAACTTTCTATAAACAGTTCAGTGGAGAGCTACAACTCCGTGCAGTGTTTTCATTTATGTTGTAAATAGTTCCTTGTGCCTGATCGTAGTTAAATAAACCGCTCCTTTTCGGTTGCTATAAAATTAGGGTTAGTGCTTCAGATGTCACTGTGTTCTCTCCAAACATTATCTCAAATTTCTGGAGAGCCAATCTTAACTAGTACTTTCCAGTTTCTTATGAGAAATAACAGCAGAGCTTAAAAAGTGGCTGTTACCTGTGACAGCCTCTGATGTGTGTAGCTAAGAATGCAGGTATTAGTCACTAACAGTTTGAAATGGATCGGCAGGCGTGTTACCCCAGCTGTTTGTGGTATCGGGTAGAAATTTGCTCCACTGCACAACTTAAAATGAATTGAGCAGTATGTCAGCATGTATCTGATTAAGTGATTATGTGGAACTAGTATAATTCTGCCTCCCCTGCAAACATGCACTTTGCTATGGCAGTTTATATTTCAGTTGCACTTTGGGGATCTGTCAGTGCACAGAATTGGAGACTTTGTCAGGTAAATGACAAAATATTTTTCTCGCTTTTAAGCAGAGATGTATTTAATTTTTTTTCTAGAACAAATTTTATGCAGTTATGTTAACAGACTGTGCCAGTGGGAGACACAGAAGGACAAGACAATATTTTGCCTGCCGTACAAAATCTTGTAGGCACATTCATTAATTTAATCTTAAAAAAAAAAAAAAAAAAAAAAAAAACAAAAACAACCAAACAAAAAAACAAAA
>JANHGN010026504.1:0-27284 GCA_024605025.1 Megaceryle maxima
ACAGCTCCCAAGGAGAACTGTCAGCTTCCACAAGAAAAGCAGCAACACCATTAGAAAATGTGTAAATCTTTGCAAGTAGAAAGGAAGAATTTCCTCTAAAATCACACTCCATCATACTGGTGGAAAAAGGAAGAAAATTAAGCAAGAAACAAAGACAAGACTTTCAGACCATTAAGCATGTTTCAAAACCAAAATGAAAGATTAAGTTAAAAGCAAGCATTCTTGATATTTTTTTGTTTGTTTCCACAGACAAGAAAATACATGTTTAATGAAACAGACAGGATTGATTTCCTTATAAAAAATGTAAATAGCAAAAATATTAGACCAACTTGACATGGTTCACGAACCTGAGAATATCTATTTTCTGCATGGTATACCTTAGTGTTCCCAGTACTTTTGTCCATTTGCAGAGACAACTTGGCTTTGCTTCAAAATGACCACAGCTTGCTGCAGAGATAGGCAGGTTGCTCTGTGTAACTCTCAGCTTCCCAAAGCCCCAGGGTGTGGCTGAAACATGTTCTGTCCCATAAGCAAGTGCTGCTTCGGTTGTTTTACTTCACACTGTGGTAGGAAGGCTACTGGTGCCTTGGTTCGTCCACAAGAAGTTCCCTCTGTTGTAGCTTTGTCTTGGTTGAAGGCAGAATCGCGTATCGCTTGGGGTAACCAAGACACTGAGAGAAAAAGCCTTTGCTACTTTTTAGGTTCAATTTTCCCCAGTGCCAAGAAAATCTACCTTTGAACTCTATAAAAGTGGATAAAATTTTGGCAATGTGAATTGAACTGTAAAACAAACAACATGCTCAGCATAAGTTAGTACGTGTCCTAGTTAAAGAAAATGGAAAATGGGAATGATAAATGGAGAGTTAGACAAATAACCTCTTCTGCCATTGTATAAGAGAGGACAAAACAATTTGAAATATAATGTTCAGGGACATGATTAATATCTGTGGTAGTAATATTTTTTTCATTATAATGAACCAAAATATTTGCCTGTCACTACTGAGAAAGTGAATGCAATGTGAAATACCTTCACCATGCAAACTAAATGGAGCATAATTATTCAGTGCAGCTGCTTTTAAAATTAAATTCTGAAAAAAGCAAACAAACAAACAAACAGGATTTGCTTTTCATGGTCAAGACTGCTGCTCTACAGGAACTTAATGGGGTGGTCAGTTTGGGATACAGCTTCACCCACATTGTTCACAAGGAAGTGTGACCTACAATTCAAGAAAAAGGTACCGTAAATGGGTCATACTGGGGCAAAATTTGCAGTCATGGGCCAAGCATTGAATATGCTTGGAAAGGGCATTCTGTCTTACTCTACACTACCCTTGTAAGCTAAAGGAAGGAATATTTACTTTTTATCTTCCCAACAATTATTTTGTATAATTTGCTCTTATGCTTGCATCTTCTGTGTAGTGGTGAACTTTGCTAAGAGAACTTTATAAATTATCTGCCTGCTCTGAAGTTGTTTCTCAGCCTTATTTACTAAACATGTCATAGCCTAACACGACATAAACATGTCACATTTGGGTGGGAATAGCTGTTCTCCAAGTACCCGTGTTCAAATGTATTTTTTAACTGACCTATAATGAGCTGAAACAATGGAACCTAGGACTCACATATAATAAATAGAAAGATGATACAACACAAATTAAACAGCCTTTAAAAATACCTAGCAAATGTTTGCTGAAGAAATGTCATTTCTAATAACAAGGAGAAGAAATTACTAGAAATCCCAGAGCTATATCATGAATGCAGAAGCTACCTGAATAAAACAAATGTACAAGTCATCATAATCACCCCATGGAAACCAAGAAGTAAATTTTTCATTGTTGTCTTCCCTAGTTGCAACAGTGACTCATTACAATATGAAGGCCAAATAGTTTGTTAGTTAGAGATGCCATTCTTGTGGGAATAAATGCCTGAGAATGGTGCTGATCATTTCATCCTATTTGAAGCAAATTAGCTCACTGGTAAGAACACATGACCTCATAATTAAAAAAAAAAAAAAAGAAAGTAGGAAAGTATTAGTTCATTTTTTTTCCACTCTGTTGTCAGAGGCATCAGTGCCTAAGCCAGCCTCCTTACAAATAGAAGTAAACTGTCAGAGAAAGCAAACTGTGCCATTTCCCAACTCAGGATCTGGATTCTACCCAATGATTTTGTTCTGAATCAGAAGAAAACTCCCACATCTGGTGCACTAGTAAGCTTATGAGATCTTCTGCCTCTTAAAAATATGTGACCCCAAGAAAGCCAGGAAAAAAGTCTCCCTATATTTCAGTCCAGGATTTATTTTTTTTTTCATTAATTTGAAGATGCAGGAGTTTATTTTCACTGCATAATCCTGAAAGTGAGAAAAGAGAAGGGAAATGTATTGCAGAAACATTATCACTTCTAAGACATGTACTGTGTCTGCTATTAACAGCAGTTTTCAAATGTTATCTGGGACAAAGACTTACGTATCATTGAAGTTTTCCAAGGCTTCTGAAGCAGTCCAGAAATCTCCTTGTCCTTGCTTACAGTCACTAATACACACATATGCATGCACTGCATCCAGACAGAAAGTTTTTGTCCATGGCTGTCATAGTGACCCACCAGCAATCCTCCGAGAAGCTGTGACAGTTATTGGATGTGTTATACAAATACTTGGCCTTGCTTCTTTCATTTGCATGTGCCAGATCTGCCTGACACAGAATTTTGCCTTTCCTGAATCTTCTCTTCTTTTTTACAGCCTTCACAAGCTGTCAGAAGACTTAGCAAACTGTGTCAGAGCAACGGACATTTTCTTGAAGGCCAGAGCAATGGGTGGTTGGTTTTTTTCACTCTAATCAGACAAGCTTCTGAAAAGCACTGGTCCTTTTACTTTGGACACCCATTAATGTACTTCAGAAAATTTCAGTTCCTTTCACTGTGTCTTGGTTGCAGACTGTCTCCAGGTCCTCTGAAGATACCAGCCCACTTCCATGGATGATCTTGCAAAGGTCCAAGAGCTTATGATGTTTATGTGAGTACTTACCTACTTCTCCAGTAGTCTAGAAATAGTTGCCCTGGGTCCATATCTTGAGCTTCCTGTCCAGCTAGTAACTTGTGTTTGCCCTTGCATGCCTCCTCCATGGACAATATCGGACTCCAAGCCAGTGAACCATTTGTATGGTCAGAAGTTTTTCTGATCTATTTCTCCTTTTCCTTATTTCCAAACATGCTTCCCATGCAGGTTACATTTGCTTTTTTCTTTTCTACCCAAGTTTTAGTTGTAATTATCATCGATCCTTGGGTTTCTGTTTATATTTTTTCAGTAAAGTTTGGTAGTGTCCCAAATGTGCAGTGCTCTTTGGAACACTTCCATGTGTCATGAGCTTGGAAGATGGGCTTGATTTAACTGTTTGGTTTGATGTTTTTTTATTAGTTTCTGCTTCACTCAGATACCCAAGGACTGGGGTCATATTTTAGGCTTCTGACAGCACACTTTGAAGTGTCAGAAATCTGCTTCCTTAAATATACTAGACTGTCACAGCATTGTTTATCATGTCTTCTGAATATCTTAGTTTTTTTTATTGTGTCTTCTGAATGTCTTAGGTTTTGACTCTAGTCAAACTGGTGCCTTGCCATCTACCTGTAACTAGCCCACAGATGCCAATAAGTTATCACCACAAAAAAATATTGCATTGTACTGAAACAAACCCACCCATTCACAATCCAACATTTAGTCTGCTTCAGTTTTCCTCCAGATAGTATGTGTAAGAACAGTGATTAAGAAATGGCTTTCAGAATTTTCTGCTGAGAATGTCTTGTAGGCTTGTACTACTGGCATGGTCTGAAGAGTCTCCCTGGCATATTTTAATTGCTGTTAATTGAAAGGAAACTTGATGCAAGCAGTAGTTAGAAGAGGACACATCCCCTAACAAATGAGATTGAGAACAAGGAAGCTGGAAGAGGGAAGTGGCTTATTAGACAAGTTTGTGCTTTCTAAATTCTGGTTTCCTCTGGAACCTCAGTATCATTCAGATAACTGTGGAGATCTAAGATAAAGCAGAGCACTGAAACTGTCTTGTGAGCAGGCATTATCCCAAATATCACACAGTATCTCAATTCCAACTGCAATTCACCCAACACTATCACCGTCCAATACCATCCTTTGTGAAGAAATCTTCAGATGGTTGACTTCTTGTGGCCTTTAGGGTGCCTCCATCTCACCTTTTGGAAAGACAGCTTTTAGAGCACAGTAATCTATATAAGGGACTAGAAGAGTAGCAACTGTCTTAGGCCTTGTTTTTAAGCTGCTGACTGAAGGGGACACAAGTGATCTCAATGACTCTGAATGACTTACATATGTACTCTTCAAAATTCATGGTGTTGAAGTCAGATTTACAAATCAACTTATGAGCAAATAGGTAGCCCATCCCATTTACCAATGTAAATGCAAAGTGCTAATGCAAAGTGGTGTAGTAATTACTACATGTACCCAAACCATATATTTATGATTGGTTCTATACATCAATAGCTTAAGCTCACAAAGCCAGATTTCATGATATCTAGTAGCTCTCTCAACTCAGGGATGTGTGGTCCCTCCACACAGCTCAAGTAAATAAAATGAGATTAAGGATTCTCCATGGTATTTGCTGGTGAGCATCTCCCACATCAACCCACCTCTTACACACTGCTTCATTCTGTTGTAAATAAAACCCATAGTGAAAACTACCTCAAACAGATTTTGTATATTCTAGTCAGTCTGGGCAGCAGATCTGCTTAATTTCTTACTCAGCAAAAGATGCTAGAAACCTGCATTCCCCCTACATCAAAATAGTTGGCTCCACATGGAAAATAGACACCACCCCATTCTCCTCAACAACGTAACTCTGGAAACAAACCATTGGTGAGAAACAAAGACTTAGCTGAGGTACACTGCCAGTATGTTTTTTGCTGCACAGACTAGAAGCCCTCAAAATATTAACAAAACCCAACTGTGGAAAACTTGCCAGGTTCATTTTTCATCATAAATTTCCAGGCCAGGCCAGGTCTGTCAGAAGATTTACTTATGTTTGAAACTTCTCAGACAAAGCCATCCAGTATAGTTATACATAACTGAAGAAACAAGTGGGTTTGAATAATTTTAACATAAATCAGTATCAAACTTTGTTCTACCAGTGAAACCTCACTTTTCAGCTAAAAGCAAAGCCTGATGCATACTGATGCATAACTAAGCCAAATGAGATGTTTAAACATATCTACACAGTGAAAACACTAAGTTTTATGCATATCTAAACTGTATCAACATTCATGTTCATGTCCCTTGGTAAGGACAATATAAACTCTCTTGATTAAACCAAGCTGTTTTCACTGGTTTAGATTTGTTTTTTGTTAAAACCATATTTGTCTGATTTATTATCACAAAAGAAGGTTATTCTGTATTTGGGAGAGGTCCTTACCTAGTTCAGAGCTTTTTGGAAATGTCATGTGACATAAATGTCCACATCAGAGTTTATCAAAAATCAAAAAACAAATGCATCAAAACAAAGCAACAGAAAAGAAAACCCTACACAAAGGTGACTTGAAGCACACCTCTTGGAAACTTTGCAAGTATGGCAATGCAGTTTAATGCTTTATTTAAAGAAAAAAAAAAAAAAGAACAATGAAATTAGCTATAAGGACAGCAACAAACTCTGATCATTTCCCTTTAGCACTTTTAAGATCGTGAATCTGTCTATGGCATGAAGGATGTCTGGGTTTGAAATAGTCTTGTTTTTCTGTGTCTAGTCCATGTTTTTTGCATGAAAAGTATGTATTTTCTCTGTAAGTGTGGGGTAGCAATGGAAAGACAAATCGGAGGGAGGTAAAATGGCAAATGAGAGTTATGGGAGGTTTTGTTGGTGGGGTTTTTTTTAAAACGTAATGCTTGTTTTTCTACCAAGTCTTACTGACTTGTTAACTGCTTCGGTTGCCTCAAGGGTGTCATCAATTAATTGAACTCTGGCCTTCAGGAATTTGATTGATAGGCAGGTGATTGAAACACAGACTGTCTCACCATTAATGACCCTTCCTAGAATGCTAGTTATTACTCAGCACCCCAGAAAAACTGCAGTGGTGATAGAAGGGTGGGTTTGATGTCTGGAGGTGTTGGTGTCATGCTTGCACTATGCTCTGAAAGCTTTATATTTGGGAACATAGGAAAGAGCAGTAAGGCACACAGAAGGTTCTCTTCTTAGAAGACAGCCCATCTCTCCCTGCACAGAAAGCAGCTGCATAGTTTATGAGACTTTGGATTGTTTATGATTCCTATCAGGACTTCAATAATCCCAACTAATTTTGGTCAAGAATGAGACTCTCTTAAAAGTCTTATCTATGTAATAATAAATTAGGCACTGAATAATCCCAGTAGGTGAGATTACCTTGTTCTCCTTGATACTGCTTCACAGCAAAATTGTCTTGTCCAACTGTTAGAAAGACAGTCTGTGGTCAGACAGGTATATTATTGTTCATATTGCAACAACCCTAAAGATGCCTGAATGTTACTGAATGAGACTGTGAAAAGTACAGATTCCTCAGAACCCACCTTTCTATTCTGTAACCAAACTACCTGAGACTGTATTGTAAATATTGTGTCACCTCTGGAGACAGAACAAGATACCTTAAGTCAGATAGAAAAGTTTTATGAGTAAAAGTTGAACACAAAATCATTTCTTCATCATCTCAAATATGATGTAACAGCTTTACAAGTCATTAAAAAGAACAAAAAAGGTTGACTAGCCAAGCAGAAAGAGGGGAATGATGTACCTTCTTTAGTTAGTTGTGGTATCTTTGAAAATTTAATATCTACAGCTTTAAGGAAGCCATCTCCAGTAAATGTGTGTACTTTGAATTACTTCACATTACCTACCAATGCCAAGTGGCCTGCAGCGGAAGGTCAAACACCACACAATTCCATAAGCCCTCGGGATCCTGAGCAAGAAAACACTGTTCCACCCACTTTCAGCTGTGGCTGTTACTGTTAATCTCCACATAAAGCTCATTTGCCTTACCTGTCCTGCACATCAAGAAGATAATGAAGATTAATAAAAAAGAAATTTCCTTTTTATTCTGTGTGCACAACACAATCTCTACATTTATACTCACAAAATAAATATCAGTTTATTAACTATTAAAATAAATGAAATAATTTCAGTAGTCTATGTTTGAAATGGTTAGGGTGGTCCCAGGCATGTTTTCAGCCTGTGCTCGGTAGCAGTGGGAGTCAGCATAATCCAGAGATTCTTCCCAGTAAATTGTTAATAATATGGCTGTGGGTGCTCTGTGCCAGCTGGCCTCACAGACAAAGAATTGTCCCAGGCATATTTAAGTTGCTAGTGTAGATATAGCCAGTGAGTGCAGCCTTGACACAAGGCCCACCATGACCAAAGATGGGTGGGGCAGAATGTATTACTCTAAACAACATGTATTTTTCTAACCAAGAAAACCAGGAAGATGCCTATGTATAAGCCCATTGAAATTAAATCCTTTACTTTCCTATATTAGCAAGCTCTAACACTCCTGTGCTTCCAGTTCTAATCCTGGACAACCAGCGGGAATGCAAAATTCTTTGGAAATGGGAATATCACAACACAGCATATTTCTTTAAAAAGGAAAGGCTGTCATTATTTTGTATACTATTTCAAGCATTTGTATGGTTGGCTGTATGTGACTAAGAAAATCATAAGGTAGCATTGCTTTTTAACCCCCCACCTTATTCATATTATTCCCCCAATCCAGTCAAGAATCTGCCATGCTAATTCATGTTGACACAGGGGGGGTTATTATCATGTTGCTGTTCTTAAGTCGGGAGTGGATGATGATGAGCATATCGCAAAAGTACCCTTCTGCTTTCTATTTTTGTGTTCCATTCTCTAAAACTGCAACAGCAAAAAACATGTTACTTGTAATCACTAGACCTGTGGTTTTAATGATTAAGTAACTAGCCATGAGCCACAAGCAACCAGGAAGAATATTTTTTTTCCCTACAAGAAAGCATTTTTATAACAGATAAAAACTGCCTTGAGCTCAAATTTTCACACACTGAGCAGTAAATTGAATTATATAGTGCTGGAGAGCTGACTGGATTTCTTAATTATTTCCAGACTTGTTAACTTTGGAAAAAATGGGAGAAAGAGAAGTGTGTATGGGGAAGGAGTAGGGCAGGTCATTCCTGGGGAGTAGTAGAAGGGGCCCACACATACACATAACCTTGCTGAATTTCCCAGAAAAGATAATAAACTTTTTTGCTACTGCTACTGAAAACATGGAGTAAATGCATAATGAGTGAGGAACCTTGACTTCTCACTATTCCTGGGCTTCAGCTCATCCCAAAATCTGTCCCCTTGAAAGGTAAGAAGGAAACTGCCCTTTTTCTTACCTATGTGGGACAATCTGAGAAGAAACTATTTTCTTCTTTCCTTCCTGCTTCCCTAGCTTTTACAGAAAGGACTATTTATAATAGCATCAAATCACAATCCCCACATTTTAAAGGGATTTTAACAGTCAAATCTCATCTCCGAGACAGGAGCAATGTAATTCTCATCATCGATTCACCACATACGGAAACTTTTGCCTTACAAAAAAAGACTGATACCAACCTTTGATTTTATGGTTGAGTGTTCCCGATGTGAATGAAAGGTCAGCAGTCTTCACCCCCTCATTGTTTTTTCTGTATACAAGGACTTTCTGAAAGTTTATGATGTCGCCTTTAACCCAAGTTATAAATACACAACACTGAGATCATAGGACACATTAATTTCCTGCTCTAACACTACACATTTTTTAAAAATCTGCTTGAGACATAAACATATAAACTAAAATTCATCCTCAATTTAAATCCATTTGCTTCTGAGTCCAGCCTACCATGTTGGCAAACAGAGAACATTTATTATTAATTAACACAATAAAACCAGAAAACACAGTTCACATAAAATTCTCTTTTTAATATCCATATATTTACTCACAACAAAATGGACCCTAAATTCTCAATATAGTTTGCAATGCACATGTAAAGGATTCATACTGCAAATACTTGGCACATATTTTTAGGTAGGAATAACCTCACTGCATTCAAGTAATCTGTCTTCATATGCAAAGTTAAGCACAAAAACTAGGAAAAAAAATCTTCAGGGAACCCCAGAACATGTGGTTTTGGTCATCCCAAGGCAACCATTTGCAAGTTTGGGTGGGGAATGTTGAATAGCTTTGTCTGCAAAAATATTTTTCCTGGCTTGATTTTTGTAAAAGAGAAAGAGATTATAATTATTCTGACTTTTACCCAATTTGTTTCCTATAGTTCACTTGTTTCCTATAGCTTACTTGCACATACTGAGATTTTGTTTGGTTTAAGCTAGATGTTATATTCAGCTTGGTTTTTTTCAGCTTCCTTTTGAGGAAAAATTATTAAATAATACCAAAGTTATAATTTGCCATTTGTTTACATAGCCCTAATCATTACATCCTAAGTGCTTGCCAGATTGGAGCCCACCTAAGTGAACTAAATGATCCAAGTGTCATTAGGTCTTGAGTTCTCACTTCCCACTGAGGGTGCCCAGCAGGTTTGAGAGTCTCTTGATTGTTCATATGCTCTGAGACTGAGGGAGAGTAGTGTTGGTCCAAATTTTACACTAATGATAGTTTCCTGAACACAATTAAGAAGCTTTGTACTTTCTGAAAACAAACCCTAAAAATTATTTGCTTTAAGGATACCCATATCTGCTCCAGATGCAAAGTTTAAGACTCTGTTTTCCTTCCCTGCTCTCAGATTTTTCCTTATTACAAAATAACTCTACACAATATAAAAGATACACAGTCACTGCTAAATTCTCAGTTTGTTTTTTAACTTTCCATTTTTAACAGTTCCTTGTCTCTGTTGTGAGGTAAACATTCACTCCTTGCCTGCTTTTCCAGTCTGTGCATATTTTTCTCCTCTCAAGAGATTGTTGAAACTAATATAAAACACAAAATAGAAATGGACTTTGATTTTTGTTAAGTGTTTGCTCCTTAGCCTTGTCAGCAGACTCCTCTGACATAATAGCTTCACTTTGCATCAGTAACCATTTCATGCTGGTGATGAACATCTTGTAGTGGCCACAAAGAACTTGTAAGATAACAGGAGAGCAGATTCTATAATATATTTAAAGGTAAGAAGTCATGTAAAGCAGTCCTAAGTTTAGTCTTCTGTTTTGGAGATAATGTCTTACGTTAGATTGATTACATACAGCCTGAAAAGTGTGGCTCATGCATCCACTCTTGCTGTGTGCTGAAAGATAAAAATCCCATTTGCTGTATTTTATATTGGTGGTCTTTGACACTGGTAATGAAGATCTGTATGTTCCTTGTAAATCACAGATATAATGACTGCCAGATAACAACTCACTTAACTGCTGAAGGAAGTGTTTCTTAGCTGGAAACTGAGCTATGCCATGTTCATGATCTAGTGACTTACAACACAGAACACTGGGTGAGTCACTTATTAGTATCCCCTTTTAAAACACACACATGCTGGACTCTCTGTAGTATGATGCTGTAGTCATGATCCAAAAGAACTTGTTAGCCAAGCCTCTATCCTGTACTTTAGTTGAATTTGTTTGTTTGTTCATGTTCTCTATCAACATCCTCAGGATGGTATCCAAGTACTCTGTGTATGTCCAAGTCATAGCACTTGCCTGGAACTTAGAGAGCACCACAAGACCACTTTCCCTCCCAGAGTTTCCCATTCAGTAGGTAGGGCTGCCATCAAACCAAGCATGTAGTCACTTCTGAGCTCATGGTTATTATTGCTTGTCATTAAGAGAAGTAGTCATCCTACTTCTGCAACAGGGCTGACAGGGATTCTCTGAGAAGTCCCCTCCTGCCAGCTTCCCTCTGCCCTCTTTCATAAAGTATTTTGATATCTAACAACTCTGCAAGACCTAGGTATTATTATCATGTATATCTGCAGCACTAACATATACCTACACAATATTATAAGTTAAATGTTGTCTTGCTGAGATCTGATTTATTAATTATTTCAATCAAGAGATATTCAGCCCTGACATATCTGCAGCGCTTACACATAGGCTCCCATCTTCGCTGAAGCCCTTGGACCACTCTTGCTAGTCAGGGAGCTGGTAGTCCCCAGCAAACAAATATCTCTTGTTATGCAGCAATGAGCTTTGCAGATGAACAGGATTCAGGCAACCCCTGGAGCAATACACATTTTCTGTCCTTCCCCAGAAAGCTGCAGGTCCCTTTCCGAGAAGACAAGGAGTGACCCTTGAGAAAATCCCCATTCTTGTACTGCCACCCTCTCTTCCCTCTGGTTGCCCTGGGGGGGCCGTTCCCTCACCAGGTGGTCCCTCAGCCTTGCACAGATTCTCCACCAACCAGCTAGTCCCAGGAAGAGGCCGAAACATGTCCATCTCCTCAGCGACACCCACACACACCATGTCCTCAGAGAGGCTTTCATGTAGCCATATTGCTGTAGAGGCCCAGATGTGGCTGTCTCCCTAGCAAAGTCCATGTGTGGCCATCTCCTCAGCGAGGCCCATGTGTGGTCATCTGCCCCACAAGGTCTGACATGCTTCTGCAGCCATGCCAGGTGCAGCTCAGCACCATGTGCATCAGCACCACCTGGGGTAAGACACAGCAACCACTTGGCAAAATGTACAGCCAGACCCAAATCTGCAAGCATGCACATTTCATGGGCTTATGTGAAACTTTGCCTAAAGTGTGACACATGGAACTGTGCAGGGCTTGGCAGCAGTGAGTTATGTAATATATAGTCATCCATCTGACACCCCCGTGAAAAACTCTTACTCAGATGTCTGCTGGGTGGCAGACTGAGGTTGTGCTACCCAGAGGATGGCTATTAAAAACAGAGCTGTTGCTTATTGACAGTGACAACAAACCAGTAAAATCTCTCTGAAGCTTCTTTTTTTCTGGCTGCCAAGCCTATCGTGATCAGAAGGAGGAGGGTACACCAGACAACTGGAGTAATAAAGCCTGTCTAAATGCCTTTCTTTGTATGTCTTCATCTGCTGATGGTATCCTCAAAATGAAAGGAGGGGCCCTATGCACACCAGGCCCGTCTATGACCTCTCACAAAGGGGAACTCAGACAAGAGCTCTTATCTGAGGGTCTGGGGTACCACTCTCCCAAATCTCACAGACACATCGAGGGCCATTGCAGCAAGCCAGAGCTATTGGCCTTACCCTCCATCGCTCCTCTCTGCTCCCCACTTTGCCCAGCCCCTGACACAAAACAGACAAATATTTATTTGCCTTAAATCCTGTGGCAGGAGTATTTAGCCCCAGAAGGTGACAGACATGCAAGTTTGTTTTTTAAAACACTGAGACGTTTACAGAACAAATACAGCTCCTCATCTTAGGCTGAATATTTTTAAATGCGGTTGTCATAATGTCAAATTTGCCAGTGCTTTTCTGGGGAAACAGTACTGGGGGAAAATGCCTATAACACTGTCCCAATAATGGGAACAGCTTAAAGTAAACAGAGTTTTTCATCAGTGCTACACCAAGAACTGGAATAATAAATAGAGATAGGAGGCAGCCCCACACTTCAAATAATTTGTGGAAGCCTGCTTCTACAAACTCAGCCCATTTCATATTTGTGCAGTTGCTGACCATAAGGACAGCCATAACCCTTGCTGTGTCTTGGACAAGTGCCGTGATAATCACTCCTCACATCATCTCCAGCCTCAGGAACTGAGATCACTTGACACTGCAGAAGTGTCCAAACTGTAATGAATTTCCACAGCTTTCAGGGCAGCCCATTCAGTTTGAATGGCAGATCAGCACAGCAACTGTCTGCTTGGGTGGCAAAGAGAAGCTTATTTCTGTACCTTCTGGATGTACCAGAACTCAGAGAAAACAAAGTCATTTAAGATTTTTATGTAAAGATAAAATGCAAGAAAATACACTAACATGAGGTTCTGTTCAGCAGCCCTTTAAAGCTTTATAGTTGAACATACAGTGCTGAAGAACAGAAAATCAACAGTCCTTCAAAAATCAGGCTCTAGCTGCTAAATTTACTAAGACTTTCTCTGCAGAAGTCTGATTATTTGTTTATTTTCTGATTATGAAATATGTGTCACCATTCACTCTGAAAACACAAGTATGATACTTAAAAACCCTACAAGTAATAGTGCAAGTAATAGTGCTTACTGTAGAAAGAATAAGCATTTTCAGCAGATTTTCTCTACCTCTATTTCTTTATGACTTTCACACTGGGTATTGTTTCACAAGGTTGTGTGTGAATTTCCTCTTCATATAACTGCCATTCTTGAAAATACCATAAACCAAATTTATTCCTGGTGAAATTTGGCTTGTTTTGATTGCAGCCAGGAAAAACTGCTTCAGCAGCTTTGGAATCAGTCACTGAGTAACTAAAAGTTATGTTGCAAAATCCACAGAAAGGATTTTTTGACGTCCTCACTGCAAAAGGATTTCCTTGTTAAGGTTTGATACAGGTAATGCATTTATTTCCTACTTTTGCTGCCTGGAAAAGGTATGCACAAGCAAGGCAGATTTATAGGATTTCTTATAACGTCATGTCCATATAAATGGAGGTCATGTGAGGCTTTCCAACAACTCACATCCCCATATTAATTTCTGGTTTGTGGCAGTGCCATCCATGTTTTCAAAAAATCAACTCTCGGAGTCTCCTATTGCTTCACAGTGAATCTGGGCAGCAAAGCCCAGCCATGTTTTACAAGGAAACTATATAACTTATATTTACAAGGAAAAAAAAGACATGATGGATGTTCTCCAAGGTGCATATTCACTTCTGACCACATCTAGTCTGCCTTTTCCTCCTACTTTACTCCTATTATGTGCTAATTACCTATTAAAACAGTGGCAATAAGTAGCAGTATCTAATAGCAACAACAGTAAGAAGATTTTGGCACATCCCAGAGACAGCTCTCAAAGGTCTGGAGAATGCAGACCCATTTGAGCCCCCAGTCTAGTCTAGGCACAGAAGATCTGGGAAGGTAATATTATCTCACCATGTGTCTCTTAGGAACTAAAAATGAATATCCCAAAGAGTTTGATTCCTGGCACTTAGAGGATGGTAAATATTATTATTTTTAAACCAATGTTATTATTGGAAAGACATTAATAATTTGAAAATAAGATTAGTGTTGAAAAGACTTCTTTGGTTTTGGCTTTTTGTAACCTTTAAATCTGGGTAGACTATTCCTAGACAAGTATTTCAGCTGGAATTTTATTTTCATTTTTCCTCTATTTACACTGAGATCTATTCCAGTATACACATTGCAGCACTGACTTTGCCTTGGACTATCATTTATATTTTTTTTAAATTTAAAAGGTTTCAAAGAAAGAAAGTTAAAAAGCTCCCACCACAGAAATACACTAGGCTTATACACCATTCCTTGAGAAGCTTTTGCATATTCCAGTGGCTGTGGTCATCATATAATAGTATAATAAATACCTATATAATTCTACAGACTACTCTACATTTCTTAGAAGTAAATATTCTAAAGAACATATTTTTCTTTTTTATTCTACAGTTAGTTTAAGGTAATATTTCAACAGTTTATGTAAATATCCCTATTCAGCTTTATAATTAGTTCCTAGTCCCTTACTTGATAAGTGGATAATTCTTGATGAACTACACAAACAACAATGAACTACAAAACAATGATGACTAATCTGGGTGCTATTCACTGGCTTTCCTCTTCACACAATAATTTTTAAAATGTAATGTAACCCAGATCAGCAAGGTAAAAGTAGATCAGACACCTGCAATTGCTAGAGAAAATTTAAGAGAACAAAACCAAGCAGAATAGAATGTGATACATACATATAGGCTTACATATTTTAGAATACTAGTGTAAGGGATATTAAATGAGATAGAAATAAAAATTAATACCATCCTGAGACCTGTGCACTTAAATCATCAACACTAGTTACTCATCCAAATAAAGCTTTGTGTATCTTCTTATGAAGTACGAAAAGAAACATAGCAAATAAGCACATAGGGGTAGGTATCACAAATTAAACATCAGAAAAGAAGTGTCTATGTCAGAGGTTTATAGATATAAATGAATAGTATTAGTTGGATTTTTTTTTTCCTTTTATTGCTAAATGGGACTTGAAATAGAAGGGAATATTGCAAGTACATTATTGTATCTTACAGACTCCAGAGAGTATTGTCTTTGAGATACATAAATGGCAATTCTATTTTTCTCTCTTCTTCTAGATAGATAGTTCCTGCTGTCTGGAAAGCCTCCAGCTCTGTAAATCTCTTCTGGCACAAACATGTAGATCAACTTCTTGTTAAAAGTTCTTTCTTCTTTTCTAAAGTGTCACAGGTATGCTTTCTGCAATTTATCTAAGCACAGAATAGAAAACATTGTTTATGTGATAAGGTCCCAAGGGAGACCTGAAAAAGATCATTAATAGTCTTCTGTATCATGAACACTCAGAGCTGTGTCTCAGAAGATTTTTGATACATAAGAAAATCAATATATTTATCAATACATATACTGATAGATAGAATTGATAGAATTTTAGTGAAAAGGGCTTGTTTAAATAAATAAATAAATTTACCTAGTTGAGAGACGGTTTGCATTATTCTAAAATTAGCTTGTTGAAGAAAGGAGAGGTTTTGGGTCATTGTTATGGAAATTCAGAAGGAACTGAATTCACAAAGCAATTTTTGAAGCAACTTTCCTCAACAATTGTCATTAACCAGAGGCCGGGACTGCATAAAGGGCAGAAAATTTATCTGTAGATGCCAGGATGTTGAGAAGAAGGAAGAAATACTAAGAAGAATTCAGCGATCCCTTTTGTTCCAACCTTAAGGACATGGGAGTAGGTAAACGTTCTGATGAAGTTTCACAGGCATGAAGTCACGCAGCAAGTATCTTCAGTGGAGTGGTCACTTTCCTAGCTTCTGAAACATGGAAGGAGGCATTTGGGCAGGAGGAGATAAATCCATCATGTACCATCCAGCAGTACCCACAGCCTGCTTGGCAACCTCAGAAGTGCATTGCTCTTAACAACCTTTTTCCAATACTGACTTATAATAACATATTTGGCTTGTATCAGGCCTATAGTGTGCTGGGTACATTCTAAAAATAGGACCACATGGGCCCTGCCCCAAATGACTCAATATCTAAGATGTCAACCACTAGATTAAGGGAGGGAAAGAGGGATAAAACCTTTTAAAAAATAGTATCAGCTACTTTGGCCTGTTATCTAAGCACTATTATCTGGGAATTTCTTGCTCAGAGGCACATTCAGTGTGAGAGAGAGCCAAGCTCCAAGCACCCAGAGGGCAGCACAATCATAGTTTGAACAGCTGCACAATCTACTGTGAGCAGCAATTCATTCTGACATCTCACAGGGACAGAAGTAATTTTGTGGGAGGACCTTGAAGAGCCCCATCATCTTTCCTTCCTGCTCCAGTCTGACCCTGGACACTCAAGCAGCACCCACATATGGCCAGCAATGTGTGTAGTCCCTTGCTGGATGGGGGACTTTGGGTTAATTTCTCCCCTTCTCCTTCAATGATACCTGAGTTGCAGCCAGAGTCAAGGAGGTTAAGGTCCAAAATCCCCATTCCTCTCACTCAGAAGCTGTTCACATTTATACAGCACCTCTCTATTTGTGATTAGGATGTTTTCCTGGGAGATTGAAATTTGAGCTTATGAAGACTGAGTAGGGGACTTAGCCTCCCATTCAATTTTCTACTTCATGGACAAGGGCTGTAATACTTGAATACTACCAAAAGACAGGCAGGGTGGGTAGATGCTGCCTGTTTTTTCAGGTACTGGGTTTGGGGAACTGTCTATGTGAGAGGATGTCAGGTATGCAGGTGTCACGGTTTTAGGGTCAGGGCAGTCCCTTAGACCTATCACAGACGCTGTCAACCCCCTCCCTCCCCAAAGGGGAAGAGAGAGGGAATAAGGGAGAGAGACTTGTGATTAGAAAAGGAAACTAGAACAGCTTTAATGAAAATGAAAATGATAATAATAAAATATGTACAAATATATACAAAACCAGTATTGAACCCAACCTCCCCGATGGCAATTATATCACCATCACCACTGATGCTGTGGAGCAGGCACCAGGGGGTCCCAGACTGGGGCCTGCATCAGAAGAGAGCTGTGTTTCAGGAGCTGGATTCTGCTACTGGATTCAGAAACACACTGATTGGGATCGAAGGCAGAATGGACAGAGTCCTCCTTGGATGCTCCAACAAAGCAACTGAAAGAGGACCTGAGCCAAGCTGAGCAAAGCTGGCAAAGCAGTCCAAGAGGGGAGAAGAGCCCGGGAGGCCCCAGAAAAAGGGCGAGCGAGCAAGCAAGCTAGCAAGCAAAATTAGAAAGCTAACAAGCAAACAAAACCTAAAAAATCCCTATAGACCCTCCAGATCCCTCAGCTTTATACTGAATATGACGTATATGGGCTGGGATACCTCGTTGGTCAGTTTGGGGTCACCTGCCCTGTCCACTCCTCCCTGCAGGTGCAGCCTTTTACTTTCCTGCACCCCCAATGTGGCACACAAGATCCAGCAGTGGCCTTGGTCTGCACACCAGTCCTTGGTAAGAACTCTAAACATGGGCTGTTATCACTGCCAGAAGCAGACACTGCCTGTGAAAACAGGCTGCTAACTTCAGAAAGTGTCATTAGTTAGAAGTATTGAACTGAAAAGTAAAATCACTGAACAGAATTAGTTCTGTTCTCACTCAAACCAGGACAGCAGGTGGCTATAGATGAATCCTTGCAGCCTCCAGCCAGGTACCTACTTTCTGAAGGGAGGGAATTGTAACCATTGAGCATTGTGCACCTTTCTCTCCCACTGAACAATGATGGAAATTCCTGTACCTGACTACAAGGACTGGATTCCTCTCTAAAGTCTAGCACTTAATTTATAAGCACCTAAATATTTTATCATATCTAGCTCTTAAACAGAAGCCTCTCATGTCTGACTGAAGTAACTGGAAATTGCAAGCACATGTAAGAAAACTCTTCTTTCTACCTATCCCACAAATGTATTAAAGACTTCCTTTCTTTCTCCTCTCTTATTTTCAGAACATTTTACTGTTTTCCTTTAGCAAAATATGCCATAGATTATGTCTCTCAGATGTTGCTCCTAACAATGTCTTGCAGTACACACTAATGTGCCTGTAAGAAGTGCCCAGTGCTGACTTTTGCTGTGTAACACTCACTCACAGGGTATCTGGAACGGTAGAATGAAGCACACGCTCCTCTTGCCAGCATCAAAGTATCAGCCATATGACCATGAGCTTCATAAGAGTGGGTGGTGGTGTTCAAAAGCAGAAAAATTCTGAGGCACCTGCAGGAAGAAGCCTATTTCATACCTTAACTCTGAATATATGTATCTAGATTTTCTTCAGACCTGTCTTGATGGCTAAATCTTATTCTACAATGTAAATCGTGCTCTAGTATTTTTAAGGCTAGCCATTTTCAGCATTTCAGTCTGAAGCAGAGGGGAAATATCTTAAGGTTTTGAAGTATTTGGTTTTTTCAAGGAGCACAATCAAAAAAAAACCCCTCTTTTCACAGAATCACAGAATGTTTTTGGTTGGAAGAGATCTTCAGGATCATCAGGTCCAACCTTTGACCCAACACTGCAAGCTCACCACTAAACCATGTCCTTAAGCACCATTTAAATGCCTCCAGGGATGGCAACTCCACCACTGCCCTGGGCAGACCATTCCAATGTTTGATAACCCTTTCAATGAAGAAATGTTTCCTAATATCCAGCCTAAACCTCCCCTGGCACAGCTTGCATCCATTTCCTCTGGTCCTGTCACACATCACCAGGGAGAAGCAGCTGTCCCTCTCCTCGCTCCAACCTCATTTCAGGTAGTTGTGGAGAGCAAAATTACATGGAAATGATCTGTGGGTAGCTGGTTTTGTTGTTACTATTATTATTATTACTGAAAATATGAGCAAATAAAAAATAAAATTGACATAGGGCTGTGCTTAGTATCTTGCAGTGGAATCTGGAGAAAGCTATGATATACAACTATATCTGGATTTCCAAATTTCTGAATTCTCTTGTCTTCAAAGCAGCAAATAAATTCCAAGTATAAAACTTCAGAGTTTTAAGAAGGATTAATAAAACTAAAAAGTTATGTCTCATAAACTTGCCATTAGATTAATTTTGTCAGTCTCCAAGTATGTTTTATCTTTTGCTGGACTGGTAACATGAATGACAATGAAATGTATTGTGAATTTATGATCTGTAGATTTAGTTGATAGAAGTGTCTGAGTGATTTTTTCTTTCCCTTTCCTAGGTTTCCATTCTCATGGGCATGGGTGTTAAATATTTCAGATGTGATGAAATTTTACACAGGCTGGCATTTAATGAGTTTTAGAAGTTGTGAAGCTCAACAGTGTGGTATTCCTAGGTTCTCTTAAAAGCCTCATCTACCTCCTACAGTCAATGATGTTTTGGTAGGGACTCAAAGGAAAACAGTGTGAGTTCTGATGTGTGCTACTTAAAGAAAGCATATCCATACTAGCATATTAACATGCAAATTCTATGTGTGGGTCTGCCAAAAAATATAAATGTTCATCCAAAATATATAAATACAGTCTACTTCTCTGAAGAGGCATCATTCTAATCAAATGTACATTTGGAGCACTGCTCACTAAGAATTTATACTCTTCTTCTCAGTTTTTTATATTAATATGAAACAGGTTGCCAAGTTTTAATAAAAAGGCAGTTATCTTTTTCTACTAATGGATTAAACACAGGGCATTTTGAATTCCAGTGCTGCATCCAAGAGCATAGGTGGCCCAAGTACTTTTGTCCTATTTCAATGTCTAGTTATAGCATCTTATAGACAGAGAAATGTGCATTTCTGTCTATACATATAACAGCTGGGGTTCACAGAAGGGATCAAGAGGACGTAAGAAGTTTGTCATCTTCTGTCTACGCTGCAGTGTGGCACCTCTTTTGAGTACCTGTAAAGGACTATGTCTGCCTTTCAGAGAGGATAGTTCCTCACAACTTCAAGGATGTCTGAAGGCTTCACAGTAAGGCAAAATATTACATGATACTTGTGTTTATCAAATTTGTATTTTGATTCATACAAAATTGTTGTATTTGAATGTCCCTACTTTGCCAACTGTGATTCACAGAAGAGGTGATGTGATTCAATCACTTTGTGCTTTTAGTGTCCTAATTTGCCCATGCAGTTTGCTTTGCTGACTAAAGCAACCACATGGCCCTGTGTGAGATGGAAGACTGACATGTGAACAAAAAATTGAATGAACATGATGAGTGAGGCTTACCATTGTCTTCATGTCTGTGTAGGGTTTGTATAGATTTAAGAGCTTTCCAAAATCTGATGTAAGTTTCAAGAGAGGACTTCTGTTGTGCTTTTGGTACTTACTCCTTTTTAATTAGCATTGGAAAACTGGTGAAACTTACTAAATTCAGAAAAGAAACAAATTAGGAGTCAGAGATCAACCTGGAATTCTGGATGCTCTGTGGGCTTGCTAATTGTACATATCCCCTTGCATCTCTTATCTTGTATTGGTGCTCTTCCCAAGTTTAGGTGACAGTCTACTGCTCTACTACCTCGGGAACTGTCCATTTATAGGGCAAAACCCAAACTCTTCCTTCATACAATCTGAGAAGCTTGCTTTCTCCCTCCCAACTTTTCCAAGCCTAGTATAAATGAGTGCATACTGGAAAAGATGCATGATATTCCTTAAAGGTGCTGGACCTGCCATCTGAGCTGACGTGAAGGCACTGCCATCCACCACAGAGTGTTGCTGGTGAAAGCTTAGCTCCCTGTTGATGCACAAGAAAGCCCATATTGTTTAACAGCTTAAATAGCTGTTTAATACATTCAAACGTGGTTTTGCTGATGTTGTTGGGATTTGTTTGTTCTTTTCAAGAAAGCTAGAGCTAAATTCAGGCCTGGTGTAAGTGGATACAACTTATTTACTTGAGAAGAGCTGGTCAAACCCAGCAGGACTGTGTTCGGTCTATGTTTGGAAGCATGTCAGGCAGTTTTCCTTGTCTGTGGGACCATACTGTACTTTGAAAACAATTCTTCACATGCATGTGAAAGCTCATTTATGTGTATCAAAGGGTTATATGACACAGGCCAAACTGAATTACTAGAAATGGGAACCGGATGGTAATTCCTGCCTATATTTCTTCTTGAAAAGCTGAGAAATTGGCAAATGAACTAAAACCACGCTTAGACAGTAGTGGGGGAACTATAGCAAATAAAAAAATGTGAAAATTATCCCCCAGTCATGCAGTATGTACACACAATGAAAACTGGGATTTGTGTATATACATAGCTATTATACGACAACACTGTGAGTGCTGTGGAATCACAATGCTGGTTATTAAATTATTTGAATTTCTGGTATAAAAAGTCAGAGTCGTGCTACTGTATTGTATAACATTTTAGGATAAGAACTGATGACCTAAAGAGGTTACAGACTGAATAGTGTAACTGTAAATAGTAGATTTTTATGGTCTGACCTTTAAGTCTTATGAAGTAAAACTGATTCTCAGAATAGATCTCTACCCAGAAGCACTTTTAGCAATTGAGGCCACAAAAAAAAACCCCAAAGCAAAACAAAAAAAACCCAACCAACCAACCAAAAAGACCTAAACCCAATCAAACTTACAAAAGAAAAGCAAAACAAAACAAACAAATAATAAAAAACACCACCATAAATACGTTTGGGCTGTTTTAGTAATTTTCCTTCATTCACCAGCAGATGCTCGCAAAGGGCTCCTGGCACTATCCATCCTCATACATGGTGCTCTCAGGCCAGTCTGAGCTGCTTTTCTCCTTCTTCATCAATAGATGTCAATAGCAAGCTTCCTACTCCCAGAGACTTCAGTCATTTCAGGGCTCAAACCAGAACAGCAAGGAAGAAATAGTGACTCACTTTTCAGCAAGTTAGGCTTGTTGGATACTTTCAGTTTGTCTTCGGGACCCAGTTCCTAATATGACTAGGCATACTTCCATATTCCATGTTCTGAGGCTCTAAAACTGAGCCAATGATTGTGAGCTTCAGTCATCTCATGACACGTAGAATCCCCAAATTTGACCCAGATTCAGTGAATTCAAGAGCATTTTGCAGATTTGCTGGAACATGACTCAAAGTCTCCTCTTCATCTTGGTGAGTGCTAAAGAAAATACAAGCGATGAAGCTGGGCAGGGCACATATTCATATATTTTTCTGTTTCTCCTGCCTTTCTCTGGTTTTGCTTTTTGATTTCCATGCATTAAGTGTTCTGGCCAAGGATGGCAATTACGCGCAAAATAACCTTGCCGAAAACTAATGACTACATTCTGCAGTCATGTACACCAAATGGGAATGAAATGTAAATGCACTTTGCTTATACATTAGTGTATACACAGTGCAGAGAATCAGAACCTGAATCTGAAAAGTTATATGTGGTGGTGTTGCTTTTAAAATCCTCTGCCTTTCCTTCATTTCTCCTTTCCTTTCTTATGTTGCAAGATACCAATCCACAGATGAAACTGAGCATGACAAACTCCAAGAAAGAGTCTGGCAGCAAACTGTATGTGAATCTGCTGGGTATCTTGCTTTGCCACTTTCCTCTCAGTCCCAGCTAAAAATAAATAACTAAGGTGGTGGTATCAGCAGCCAAGAGAGCAGAAATGGAGATACACTGGCTCTCTGACATCAGCCAGGGATTCGGATTGCAAGGACAGCCCCCACCCTCCCCCCCAGCTAAATGCGCTGCCTGCACTCGCCTGCCATTCACCTGCTCAAAGAGCAGATCACAAATCATGCCAGTTGTTCACAGGGGCATCGGCAAATGTCAGAGTGCTTTAGGCACAACAGCCAGCAGCCCTGCTGAAGCCAGCACATAGCTGTGATGGTAGGAAGCCTGTGTCATAATCCTCTTCTGAACAGCTTCTTTTTTAATATTATTTTTTTGGATGGGAAGTGAAAGAGTGAACACCTAAGAATTATGGAGGATTCAGCTACTGAAAAATGCTGAAGTAAAAAGGGTTAATGTCTGGTAATCCAAGGAGCTCACATCAGAAGAGCTCTTCAGCATCTCCCAGTGCCCTCTTAAGATTAATTTGATTTAAATGTTTTGTTTTTCAAGGCAAAAATTTTGCAGTATGATGACAACTTCCTGGTCTTCAAGATGTCTTTATAGAGAGGAGAAGAAATATCTAAAACCAGTTGTGACAGTTTTTTTCTAATAAGGTATTCTGCTGATACAAAACAGACCTCAACAGACCTTGCATAGATCACCAAACGAAAGAAACACAATTTAGGACCATATATATGTCATTATTGTCTCCCATTTGGTCTTGTAATGTAAAATTTGTAATAATTATCATTGTAAACCTTTTACATGTTATTTCCTGATGTTGCAATGTGGCAAAACGGAGCTCTTCCAGAACCCAAATTAAGTTCTTGAAAATAGTAAAACAGAGGTTGTCAAGGAAAAAACAAACAAACAAACAAACAAACAAAAAAGACAGCACTGGTATCTGGCCAAATACATCCTTTAGACAAGACATAGTGATTTCTTTGCTATTTGAGAAACTGACTAAAAACTTCAACAGCTGGAATGTAAGAATGCATTTCAGGTCATGCTGTTGGTAGAATAATGAGAAGCCCTCAAGGACAACAAGTTCAGACTTGTTACAAATGCCATCTCATTTCCTTGATTGTCTCATGGAGACCCTGTCTTCTGCAAGAAGGAGTATCAAAGCTCCAATTTCCTATGACTTCAGGAAGTTCTTCATTTTAGTTTGAACAAGCTGATGTCTGGGTGTTCTCAGAAGGTTGTCCTTGTGTTGTCTGAAAAGGAACAGATCGAGTATCGTCAGGTTGAGCCGTTCTCTGAAACAGTAAAAGATTGGCACCAAGATGACTTTCCTTATTCAGAACCAGACCTCTGGCCTGAGGAGTAGTCAAGCTATCACCAAGGACTTTTGAATGTGAAGGCTTCAGATTGCTCTTTGCACTGTCTCAAAATGCTCCCTGCACAAAAAGCCCATTTAACAGTCAATTCTGCCAGGTTGGATGCCAATTCTCAGTCATAAGTATGACTGGCTTTAGGGGTCCTACCTTTCTCTACCTATAAAAAGGAACACGTTGCTTTTCAGGTCTTTAATGATACAGGACTTTCCTGTCTGAATACTCTCTTAAAGCTCAAGAGCTTTCATTGAATCAGCTGTGTGTCCTGGATAAATACCCAGCCTTGGATTAGAATTTCCTGGAAGAAAATATTTATCAAATCAGTTATTTCAATGGTCAATTACATTTCTGTCTTTCAGCTTGCTTTTCTTGAGCTCCCAGTCATTGAAGGATGCTGTATATTCCTCTTCCCAGGGTTATGTTCCCCATAAATTGTAGTTAAGTGATCTTATAATTTCTGCCCAGCAACAGAGCTCTAGAGGAATATCAGTGTTAACACATTTTCTAGATCTTAATTATTGTTAGAACTGAGAAGGAAGTAGTTACTGGTGGTAGCCTTTCCTTTTCTTCTTTCTTTGTCTTTCTTGTATTGAAAGATAGTGAGATCTTCAAATTACTTTCTCTTTTTAAGACAAAAAGAAAAATCAAAATATCCTATTTTTTTTTCTCCAAGCAAGTACCCAAAGAAAATGGTATTGTATTATGTTTAGTTTCAATAAAAGGCATTTGCGGATGAAAAAATAGTTAAGTGCAAATGTCTCCCATTGATGACAGTGAAATTAGGACCAGTGGAGTGGAGCTTCATAACACAGGATTTCCTAACAGTTTTTGAGTTTTTCTGTGATTGATGGCACAGTTAGCATAAACATGGAACATCAGGAATGTCAGGGACATATTCTTCTGCAGCAGACAATTTTGGCTAGGAAAAGTTCAAGTACAGACTTCACAGTGGCACAGGCCCGTGTTACTTTTTAAAATTTCCATCCCAATGATGGTTTCTGCCACATGAGTTCTATCTTTCACTCCTGTTTGGCATCACACTATTCCTTTGCATGCACTTTGGCTAACAGGCACCCCCTGGCTTAAAGATGTTCTGCAGGGATGTGTTCTGTCTGCCTGCCATCTGAGAACTCCTTATCATCACAGCCTGTCAAAAATCCCCTTGTGTTTAGCAACAGTTGCTCTTGCTGCTCTTCTTTCTGGTTGGTAGTGTTGTTATCTCTCCTGCAAGAACACTGTTCATGTCTGTCATTTCAACGACTCTGAATTTCTTATTTTTGTCAGGATTGATGGCAGCGCTGCTATTCCTGTTTGCTGTACACTCTCCAGGACTGAGTCATTCCTGTGTGCTCTGCGATTGCCCGGTCAAGTTCTTTTCATACAGGGGAGCGGCTTGTAGAAAGGTTGGATAAGGAATATTGCCCAATTGATGCCTTAATGTAGCTTTCTGTGATGTGACTAAACAGTGTGTCTCAAATTATTTTGACATTGAAGATGATTTTAGTTTAGTGAAAAATGGCAAATGGAAGGAAAAGTTTTTACAGTAACCTACAGAAATATCTCCAAGAGCAGGATTAAAGACATTGGAGTGATTTGCTGCAGAAGGGAAATATGAAGGTGAGTTTACCAAGCATGGAGGGAAGGATTCACAGTAGTTTTCCATGTTTTCCAATGTGAAATTCAAATGATCAAGGAAACATTTGCAACCATCATACTGTTTTCTGATTGTAAATCATTATTCAGCTAAACTTATAAAAGAACTATACCAGAAACACTTGTTGAGTTTTTGTTGGCTTGGAGAGGAAGGAAGCATTTTTACTTTTCCTAGTTAAAGGTTCTCTAGTTCACCAAGTTGTAACCACACTAACATAGATCATGAGTCACAAATACAAGAAGATAAGTGTATTTGACTGGGCCACGCTGGAGGTCCCCTCAAGCTGGGTGTCCTATGTCCAGGCGTGTCAGCAGCAGATGTCTGGGGAAGACAGCAAGAATAGGACAAATCTGCAGTAATATTTCCCCAAAATGCAACCTCAGTCCCCATTTATTTGTAGTTTAGGGAATATTCTAGTCTGGAACTGCTTTTTTTGTGTGTTTACAAAACCCCAGTAGGATTTTTTAATTTCCCTTTCTGCTAGCTTTTTCAACACAATTAACTACTAGCATCCAAATTACCCAGTCGCAAGGTGTTCCAGAGTTTACTGCTGATTTATAAAGGAAATATCTCCTTTGCTTCTTTCACACTTGCCACCCATTATTTTCATATAAGATGTCATTTTTCTTTTTTGACTGGGTCTGTGTTGGAAGAGGCAGTGGGTACCTATTTCCTATTTGTCTTCTATAGAAGAAGCATGATTTTAGAAAGTAGTATCGCATCTCTTTGTCAGGTGTCTCGTGCTCTTCTCAGTCACTTCTCACAGAAGCTGTGCCCTACTTTAACAGCTCTCCTTTGATAGACATTTTTTCAGCTCTGTTACATCCTTGTGGAGACAGAGATGCCAGAACTATATGCACTGTTCCAGACACCAGCACAGTATGGTGGCATAATCATATGCGCTTTTTGTCCTCTGATTCCTACCAGTGCCTAGCACCTAATTTATGTTCTCCACTGCTTCTGCACATTGAGATGGTGTCTCCATGGAAATGTGTATTGTAATGCAAAGATCTCATTCATGAAAAACAGTAGCAACAGACCTCAGGGCCCATCACTGAATAGGTAAAACTAGAATTGTTTTTTATTGTATGCATTATTTTACATTTATCTATGTCAAATATCTTTTGTTTACTCAGTTACTTAATCTTGACAGGTCCTTCTTTGACCATGAAGATGCCCTTGTGCTTACCACCCTAAATAACTTACTATCATCACTGTACCTTGCCACCTCATTATTCACTTGGTTTTCCATATCACTTATGAACATGTTGAACACCATGAGCCAGAACACAGATCCTGCAGGATTTCACTCATGACTTCTCTCCACCTTTCATTCCTAACCTTTCTTTTCTATCTTTTAATCAGTTATTTAGTCATGTCAGAGTTTTGTTTCTCATCCCATGGCAGCTTAGTTTCTCTAGCAGGCACTGGTGAGGAAACCTTTCTGAAAGCTTTCTGTATTTTCAAGAAGGACAAAACAGATGAACCTTCCTGATCTGTGTGTTTCAAAGAACTAATATGAGGGCTTGTATCTAAAATCACTGAGTATATTAAAAAAAAAAAAAAAAAAAAAAACAAAAAAAAACAGAGCAGCTTTTTTTTTTTAATTGAAATAAAAACCCAAAGAATTCTCCCTTCGGGGATAGGCTTTGGCATGTATGCATCTGCTA